>ML826020.1:29367-40019 GCA_009831015.1 Picea engelmannii | reverse complement strand
CGGTTCCAAGGGGTGTTCTGATATTGCTGAGCTGAATAAGGCGTGTAATACTGTGAAGTTTGATAACCTTGATGAGAAGAAAATGGTTGCATGTTAGACGTGCTTCCATTAGAGTAAGGCTGCTGTTGATATATGTTTGAAGCATATGAATTCCCTGTTGCCTGTTGCTGAGATATCGGAGATGATACAGGGTGGTGTTCGTTGCTTGAAATAATAGGTGGGGTTACTGGAGCCTGAGGTGACATGTCACTGTTCAAGTTGCCACTCAAAAGATCGAGTAGCTGTTGTTCATGATTGGGAACACTTGAAGTTTTTATTGGTTGTGGAGGCTCTGGCAAAGCCAACTGATCACTTATTTTACTACTTTCGTTTGCCACATCTTCAGGTGGAGGCAAAGCTAGCTGACCAGCTAAGTTAGTTTGTCCAGCACTATCCTGTTGATCAATGCTCTTTGTGCGTAATCGCCTGCACATCAACCCAGCATTAGAAGCATAAAATATGAGTTTTGTCCTTTAATGGAGGGTAAGCTGTTACAATAGAGGGCAGAAAGTTCATCTGAGTAGACAAAAATGCAAGAAAGGGAAAACTACTCTAAGAGATCAGGACGAGCATGGCAGTATGAACATATGCTATGATACGTTATCCTGTAATTATAAAAGTGAGAAGACAACTAGAAATGTAGAAGAATTTCTGTTTTTGCATGAAAAATTGAAAAAACTATTTTAACATAACCACTATGAGTCCAGTAAAATCTCAATTAATCTGAGTGAGGGAGGAGTCATACAATTTTCAGTTGAGCAGGGTCCTATACAAAAACATTATCAGATAGACCAGAAATGATGGGATTTCTAAAAGGCGACTAAAGGAAGCAGGGATGAAAACTTTTCAAAGTGGTAAAATCCATCTGTAAAGACTGTTACCCCAGGCTAGGGGTAACTAAGGAGATCATGGCTTTGTTGATGTTTGGACAACATCGGGAAGACATTCTCCTAGATTTATAATTAATAACATAATTATTGATTATTAAATAATATATATAATAAGTAATAATAAATAGTTATTTATTATCCAAGGGACGCATCCTTTCATGGATGGTCACCATATGTTTTCTATATATGGAACACTCATCATTGTAATAAAACATATATCATATATCATCTTATATAGAAAAATCAACATGGTATCAGAGCATGACTGGGCTTGACTCCCTCATGGGAGGGCCCAGGAAAATGAGATGTTTGCTGTTGTGTTTGCAATAATGTGTTGTTTGTCCATCCATTTGATGAAGATGTATGGATTCAGGCAATAATGTGTTGTTTGTCCATCCATTTGATGAAGATGTATGGATTCAGGCGTGATACCTTCGAGACAATCATGTCTGATTTTTTAGAATTGTAAAGGGCGAATTTGAGAGTGATTGAAGATGGGATTATGGTCATGTACCTGGGTTGACTAGGTGAGAGTGAAACGATGTTAGTGCAAGCACTGGAAATTTGTGATGGTGCATCGCATTCTAGAGGACGGATTCACGAGAGATCAGGGTTCGTGCGATGTATCACCGCGGATCGAGGACGGGAATTTCCTTTGCACTTGTTTACTGTTGAGAAATGCGGCTATTCGTTCCATCTCATACTCTAAATTATTCCCCGACGATCAGGGTTCAACACGTTTGAGGCAAGAGAAGAAAATGTTTTTCTCCGGACACAATAGCATACAAATCCTCATAGTGATCCTTAAGAAATGAGGTAGTGGCTCTCTTGTTTCCTATCCAGAGATTCACGGCTTCGGGTTTTGAACCGAGAGCCTCGGTGGCCCAAGGAATATCCGTCTCGACATCCTCCGTGAACAAAGAAGTATTCTGACTTGAAATAGCCATTCAACTCCTGTGCATAGGCCACAGTGCCCCGCTCCTAGCGTTTCGAACTCGTGATGTACTGCAGAACAACAGGGAATGACACGTGTTCGACGTGGGCATAAACAAAGCAAGAATCACTATGTATGGTGGGTTTTGCAACGAAATCCGCTCGACCATTTGGGTGAAGTGGAGACTCGCAATCTAGTTTTGTAGGAGGGAGGTGAGATAGGCGTTGGTCCATCTGGTGAGAGCGAGCCAGTGTTGGATCCTGACCATGATGATGTAGGGATTGTTGGGCATTACAAAATTTATGAGAAATTGGAGAGAGGAAGGTGGAATGTGAAGACGTTCCACATCAGGGCCTGATCCCAGGGAGAGCTCTCAAACCTCTTTCCATAGATTTGTGAGCCCTTCTTCTTCTTCTTCTGTGTTTGTATTCTCGACATTTTCGGAACTACCCATGTCGTCTTCTTTTCTGGAATATAGTCCAAGCTAGGATTGGGGCCACCACTAAGATTGGAAGGAAAACCATTATTGTAGTAATAGCAGACAAGCTTCGAGGACTAAGGGAAGATGAGCTTTGGCTGCTAAACATGGTGTCCCCTGGAAGTTGCCGCCGTAGATATCTATGCCTTTGGACACATCGATTAATGGATTGTTGTTGAAGAAGGCATATGTGAGGTCAACACCAGATTATGAATCCTTGGAAGTAGCTGTGAGTATACAATGCGCATATAATTGAGGGAAAGTCAGTGGTGACTGTTATCACGCAATTTGTAGTTAAGATAAAAGATAGATGTAAAGAGACAAATTGGTGTAACTGAATCGATCCCACCCAATGTCACCTCGATAGGAAGGTTCTTTCTGTTTAGGGAGGTAAGGCCCAGGGGAGACGTCCTCGGTGACCTGGGGTTTTGATAAGGCAAAGGATTGAAAGGCTTAAAGATAAATTCCCCCCTCACAAGTCACCACCGAGCAGATAGTCCGGCTAACCAGCCAATAAAGAGAAGTATAACCAAAATAGAGATGTACCTGCTCGAGACAAAGCAACAAGATATATATATATATATATATATATATGTGTGTGTGTGCAAGCTTACTCGCTTGGTTAGTACTTCATATTATTAATGACTATCTGATAATAAGCAATTTGAGCAATAAATATTGACGAAGTCAATGTTTATATAACAACAATGATTTGCAATATCACTTCAATAAATGCTAAGGAAACTTGGCATTCAATGTAACAATTAACACTTCATTTAGATAATGCCTTTAAACAACCATTCAATTGTTCAAAAGTAAAACGATAGCTGCACAATGATGTTTATAGCAAAAGATGATGGCAACAATAAGTTAGTAAGGTTAGTCTTAAGCTAGGGTTAGAAAGGTTAGGGTTTGTTCGAAGTATTAGAAGTTGTTTTGAGATCACACTAGGGTTTAGATCAGTGCATTCCTAGGGCATATGGAGTCAAAAGGAGGATACAAGAGCTAAAGGATCAAGTGATAATAGTAAGACTAAGGACAAGAGGGTTAGACCTTGAGGTGTTGCTATGGAAAGGCCTCAAGGATGAAACCCTAGGAGAAAGAGGCTCACTTTGGTGTAGGGGAACTAGGCCTCAGTGCTCTCTCCTACTTCCTTAGTTCAATGGCAAAACGGCTATCTCAAAAAGATTGCATAAAGCTAAGACAAGAGGGTTTGCAAGCAACGTGTTGCTATGGCAAGGCTTTGCTAGGCAAACCCTAGGGAAAATCGGCTCACCAAGGTGTAGGGGAACTAGGCCTTGATGCGTTTTCTCCTTCTTAGCTAAACAAATGAGAAAAACGGCTAGCATAGAAGATGGATGGAGTGTTGCTAAGGCAAGGCTCAATCCTCTTCAACAAGGGCTAAAAGGAAAGAAAAGAGTGTTGCTAAGACAAGGCTCTATCTCACTTCAACAAGTAAAATGTCTCAAAAATCTTGGTAGGGACATGAGACAAGGACCTTCTATGTGTGCTTGTCACCTAGGGTTTATATCAACAAATTATAACCATAAATGCAAGAAGAACAATGCTACAACCATTCAATTAAGAAGTTTTGCAGAAATTCACTTACAGTTAACCAAGAAATCAAGTAGCAAACCCTAGTTGTAACACCTTCCACCAAGATAAATGCCAAAAATGCCAATATAAGTCCAAAATAGTCTTCCTTCAACAAGTGCGCCTCACAATTTCAGCCAATCACCCAAAATTGACGCAAATTTCAGACCTCACCAAGTGGTGAGTGAGAGATGATGAAAAAATGAAGGTAAAAACCCTCAATTTATACAGTACCATGACCTAATTTCACTTTTAGGTCATAAAAGGGCCGACAAGGCCAAAATACTAAAAATCACACTCTTTTACATTAAATCCTTAAAATTAAACCCTAATCAAGCTAAAGAGAGACGTCATGCCCCTTTTAGGGTGACGTTAACCCCTTCTAGGGAAAATGCGGCATCCTGGAGCAAAACGTTAGCCCTCCTTGGGCTTCTCCAACCTGCCACACGTGCCAAAACTGCCTCAGTTGTCTCCCAAAGCGTCCATGCTGCTAGGTGACGTCATGGTCATGAAGGGTGACGTCCTAGGCCTTCCAAGGCCAACGTTCCACTGAAAAGGGCACAACCCCCCTAGGTCAAGCTCTGTCAGGGTGCCTCTGCAAGACGTCCTCCTTTTCTCCTGTGCAAACCCCTCTGTCCGATCTATGCTCCCTGCTAGGGTCTCAACATCCATCTAGTGGGCTCTTCAGCCCCATGGAGGTCCGAACTGATCATCTCCCCATGTGTACCGGTCCAACATGATACTTGTCCATCGAGCATGATCCCACACATCAACAACTATGCCCTCCATGGGCTCATAAGTCACAGGGATCATAGCAATGTCAATCACATCTCATCACCAACATTATTAAACATGTGCATAAAACCCTTATTACCCCAGTTAAAATCTCAAAGACATTATACAAGCCTGCAATACAAGTTTGGAGAAAGTGACAGGGCGTCCTATTGGGCTAGTGTCCACTGGAAGAGGAAAGTTTCCGGAAGAGACTTCATCAGAGCCATGTAGGTGGGTGATGTGGATAAGGGATGTCCAGGCAAGTGGGTGCAGTGAGAGCAGAGGATGCAAAGTTTTACCTGTGGGTGCCTTTGTAGAAGGCGAGCTGCACCTGTCCTGGATGCAATTTTTTCCAAGCCCATTCATGCCTTTTATTCTTTATTTTTTATTTGTTTTATTGTTTTTTCTTCAAGAAGCTAATCAGGGGACACTGCCCTGGCGTGGTGACCAGTGGTGACAACGTTACCCACAAGTGCTTTCATAGAAATGAGAAGGCTGGCTCGTGATGAGACCCCCTTTCTCTTGGCCATGCAACCAAGAGTCACTACCTTGGCGTGGTAACCAGCTGGTGGTAATGTCATACTGCTAGGTACCCATGGACCTAATAGGCTGGCTTGTGATGAGACCCCCTATCCTCTGACTAGGTCTTGTTTTATTATTTTTACGGGTCCCTCTTGTTTCTTGCAAAGAAGCCTTTTATTGCTTTCTCAGGGATCCCTGGGTGAAGCATCTCGAGGTTTATTTTAGGCTTTTATCTTTTGCCAACTTGCTTTTACCTTCTGGGCCTTTAGCCCCTTCTTCCCACGAGATAAGGTGCAATCCTGAAAATAGGTCAACCCAGTGCCCGGACAAGTGTAGTGGGATAGATGAGAGGGAAGCAAGATGAAAAAGTGGTGCTATGACGGGAGCGGACGATGGCTTTTCAGAAATCCCCCCAGTGGCAAACCAAAATCTACGAACACAGGGTTACTAGGGTATCCTGTCATTCCCCCCAGACATGGTCAAGTGGGCAAGTATAAGATCCAAGCATTTGTTAGAAACAAAAGGAATTAAATGCACATATTCAAAGGTTTTGAAGATCAAAGTGACACATACCATGATACCCGGACTCATTACCTCATGAAGCAAGAACCATCTCTGACACAAGACCAAGCTAATGGTGATGGATGCTGCTGCTGCTGACAAAGTAGAGGTGCTGAAAGGGAGAAAAGATGGGCCCTCCAGGGCCATGCTAAAGTCAATCCAGCTCTCGGTACTCCATGTCTAGGACCTGTGGGCCTCGAGACATGATCTCCTAGTTATCCCTAAAAGTGGGGGATAACAATGACTTCCAAGTGGATCTACAAGATCAAACACATAGCTGACGGGAGCATTGAGAAGCACAAAGGGAGATTTGTTGCTAGAAGATTCTCTCAAGTGGAGGGAATAGATTATGAGGAGCGATTTTCTATTGTTGCTCGATACACTTCTATCCAGACGATTATTTCCCTTATTGCATCCATGGGTTGGAGACTACATTAGATGGATGTGAAGACAACCTTTCTCAATGGAGAGATTGAGGAAGAAGTATACATCAAGTAGCCAGATGGGTTCGTGATACATGAGAAGGAGTCTCATGTGTATAGGTTGAAGAAGGCCCTGTATGGACTCAAGCAGGCACCTTAAGCTTGGTATGCGAGGATTGATGGACACCTGATGAGTTTGGGCTTCAACAAAAGTGTTGTTGATCCCAACCTATACTACAAGACTGTTAATGGCGAGTCCTTGATTTTTGGTCCTCTACGTTGATGATTTATTCCTCATCGGTACAGAGAGCCTTATTGTTGAATGCAAGTATGCGTTGGCCTCTGAGTTTGAGATAAAGGACCTTGGTATGATGCACTACTTCTTGGGACTAAAGGTGTGGCAAAGAACTGATGAGATCTTCTTGAGTCACAGGAAGTACATAGTTGAGATATTGAAGAAGTTTGGGATGCTGAACTATAAGCCCATGGCTACACCAATGGTGACGAATCTGAAGAAACTAAGTGTGTCCTCTTCCGATTCTGACGAGATTGATCCGACCATGTACAGACAACTGATTGGATCATTGATGTATTTGGTTAACACCAGGTCAGATATTTACTATGCAATGAGTGCACTTAGCCAGTTCATGAGTCAACCGAGACAGACACACTGGATTGCTGCGAAACATGTGTTGAGATACCTACGAAGCACAATTGGACATGGTCTGAGATATACTTCCAGTATTGACATGAGATTGCATGGATATACTGACTCTGATTGGGCAGGTAGCATAGTGGACAGGAAGGGCACCTCCGGGTGTTGCTTCACTTTGGGATTTGCTATGGTTTCCTGGTGTAGAAGGAAACAGACTTCTATGGCTTTGAGCACCACAAAAGCAGAGTACATTGCATCTAGTGTAGCAGTCCCAATACATGAGTCAAGCCATGAGATGTTGAGGAAGCAGACATGGCAGCAGTTCCAGTGTATGTAGAGGCACTCCCAGAAAGGGAGGCGGTACTACATCCAGAAGGAGTAGAGACAGAGGAGAAGTCACCTCCAGCTCCAGAGGGAGCAGTTATTGAGCCACTCTCAGTTCCAGATAGAGCAACTACAGAGGAAACAATTGCAAAAAGAGAGTGGAGGAGCTAGTTCCACAGAGAGCATCCCCAGAGGAGGGAAGTTGCCGACTGAGTAGAGAAGCTACTCTCATTCTCAATGTTTAGCAGTTACAGAGTCCCAGAGGGAGCAGTTGCAGAATCCCAGAGAGAGTAGCTATGGAGAGAGTGGAGGACCTAGTCTCAAGCAAAGAGCTAGATAGTTCTTTGCAGTAAGCACCCTGAGCAAGCTTGTGATTTGAACAGATTAAGTTGCAGCAGAGAGTGTATCAGTTTGGTACAGTTGGATATGTCTTAGGAGATGAAGAGAGGCTGCAGAGATATACAGTTCTGACCAGGCAGAGAGTGCAGTTGAAACAAACTTCTATAGCACTTAGTACTGTAGAGGAAAAATATATCGCAGCCAGTGATGCGAGTCATGGAAACAATGAGGCTTCAGAGGCTTCCCGCAAGATTTCATTCGAGACATGGTGCAGAGGAAGGCAATATTGGTGCAGTACCTTCCTATAGATGAGCAGGTTGCTGATGTTCTTACCAAACCCCTTACCAGGACGAAGTTCGAGTACTTCCGTGACAGACTTGGCGTGGTAGAGAATGCCTCCCTTGCTGAGAGGGATTGTTGATGTTTGCAGCTTCCTGAGACATTCTCTAGATCGTACTCCTCTGTGACCGAGTTGAGTTGATCTATGAGGACACTTATCCGAGAAGGGATAAGTGGGTTTGGGCTTATAGCCAACCGTCCCTTGTGGAGAGCACATGAGGACATGTCAAGGGAGTTGACCTTGATGTCACACACTATGGGGAGTTGACCCTAGTGTTTCTAGAGGGAGTAGCCTCTAGAAGTCCACATGGGAGTGCCATGTGTAACAAACATTCTCCAGATCGTACTCCTTTGTGAATGAGTTGAGTTGATCTATGAGGACCCTTATCCGAGAAGGGATAAATGGGTTTGGGCTTATAGCCCAACGTCCCTTGTGGAGAGCACATGATGTAATGTCCCCACTTTGGGACATCATCACAGTGCAGAGGTTTATGATGACCAGAGTAGCCAGGTGGATGTTATAGAGAGTACAAGGGTTATTGAGAAGCATTCTGGGGTCCAACTTGCATTACTCATCCTATTTCATCATTATGAGCCATTCTGCACAAATTGGTTTTGGTTTCGTGGCATTCCAACGATCTCTAGGGTTTTGAGTATTTTTGGCTATAAGTCAATTAAATTAACTGAAGAGGTCATTTTGGGCACTATACTTGGAGGAACCTCTTAGTGTAATAGCTCATTGGAATCGGGAGGAACAACATTATAGGATAGGATGACGAGAAGTGACTTTCAGTGGCCAGGGAAGCCACAAGGAGGGATAAGGTGTTTTTCAGAGGTAAAAAGGTTAATTAATTAATTAAAGTGATTTAATTAATTAATTAAATATTAATAAAATGAAAGTCACTTTAGAGGGACAAGGGGAGAAAAAAGTATAAAGGAAAGGCAAGGGCCTCTACTCATTCATTCATGTATGTTTTTCTTTTGGATATCTGGCTTCTAGCTAGAGGGCCCATCTCTTGGGGGTTTTGAGGGTTTTGACTTAACAAACCCTAGAGGACGATTCGGTGGTGAAAGATTCCACATAGCTTGTCCCAAGCTTGGTCTCGGAGATGCAATACTCTCCCACACCATTCTAGTTCGGATCTACTCAGTGTAGGAGGGCATTCCGGAGGAGTTTCATGTGCCATTTGATTTATTGGATGCATTGGACGAATTGGAGAGGGGGGCAATTTTGAGATTCAAATCTACTCAGTTTGGAGGGGCTATACTTCAGATCTGATCCTGAGACTTCACCCAGTGACTTGCAGTGTCCCGATCTACCTTTCTAGCGAGTTTCAGGGCATTTGGCAGTTTTAGGAGGATGCAACTCCATTGGGGGATTCAACATTTGGAGGAGTTTCCCTTGGTATTTCGATCTGAGATTTCAGGAGGGGATTCTACTCATCCCGATATACAGTTCGGCATCTTCAGCGGAGTATTTGGAGGTCTCCTTCATCAGGGCCAAAATTGTAGGGTTTGACAGTTTTAGGAGGACGCAGCTCCATTGGGGGATTCAACATTTGGAGGAATTTCCCTTGGTATTTCGATCTGAGATTTCAGGAGGGGATTCTACTCATCCCGATCTACCCGATCTACAGTTCAGCATCTTCAGTGGAGTATTTGGAGGTCTCCTTCATCAAGGCCGAAATTGTAGGGTTTGCCAGTTTTCAGGAGGACGCAACTTCATTGGAGGATTCAACATTTGGAGGAGTTTCCCTTGGTATTTCGGTTTGAGATTTCAGGAAGGGATTCTACTCATCCCGATCTACAGTTCGGTATCTTCAGCGTAGCATTTGGAGGTCTTTGACAGTAGGGCCGAATTATTGAGGGTTTCAGTCTTCTACTAGAGCGTGGCATCTTCCAGCTTGGGGTTTGGCACTCATACGGCCTAGATCTACTCTTGCATTGGTCTTCATTGGATATTCGGCCTTTGGAGGCTTGTCGTCTTCTATTGGAGCATTTTGTAGCAGCTCCTATCTTCTAGACATTTGATGTGCATTCCAAATCGACATCTTCATTGTAGCACTTCTATTATTATGAATAAAATCAGATCTGCAGTGTTTTGGCTTGTCTATCATCTTATTGATCTTGCATATGGTTGAGGTATATTCCATGATTGTATCTTCCTGTTTATTGCTGCAACCCACATATAAATCATCAACTAAAACCCTAAGGATGAAATCAAGAGGCCATTCTGCAAGTAAACACATGTAAACAAGTAGATCAACAAAGTGTTTGACGAAATGCCACAACCAAAAAAGTTTTAAAAAGACACCCAAAACCATGATGTTCCTTGCATCTTGGCTTGGGAACATTACAGTGGTATCAGAGCTTAGATTCCTGCCAGCTAGTGGGGATTAGCAGAGTTACAATGAATATGGATATTGTTAACAGGATTGAGGAGTGTGCGAAGGAATATGAAACCATCAATAATTTCAGGGGTCTATTAACATTCCAATGGTTCCTATCCTATAAAAAACCTAGTTGGAACAAAAAGAAGTTTGCAGGTTGGGTCAAGGTAAGGGAGGAAATCAAAATGGTCAGAGGCCTTTCAGAGGACCCCCATGCCCATTAGAAACCCCACACCCAGTAGGAGCATGCAACTTTGCTACAGTTGCAAGGTGCCTTGGGAACCAGATCATAGGTGTAGGGGTAAGGGTAAGAAGCATATTATTGAGGTGCACTATGACAGTGATGATGAGGCATGTGAGGATGGATCGATTGAGGCTTATCTAGAGCAGTC
>ML826020.1:9364-22543 GCA_009831015.1 Picea engelmannii | reverse complement strand
CTATTCTCTCATTCATGTTGTTTATCATTTGATATCTGGCTTCTTGCTAGTGAGCCCATGCTCTTGGGGGTTTTGAGGGTTTTGACTTAACAAACCCTAGAGATCAACTCGGTGGTGAAAGATCCCACCTATCTTGATCCAAGATTGGTCACAGAGGTGAAAGATTCCTCCCTCACCATTTTACATCAAATCTATTCAGCTTCGGAGGGATTCTACACCAGCCACAGGTACAGAAAGAGAGAGGGCACACCATTGAGGGTTTCCAGCAAGGGGGGCGCATTTGTGGAGCTAGAACAATTTGTTTTGGCCAAGGAGAAGAGTTTTTGGAGAATCCAGTTACTGGGTTATCTTTGTAGAGTCCATAGCGTCCTTTTCGGCTCTTCCGAGAGGTACTTTAGTGGAGCATTGATTTATATTGCCAGTGGGACGATTTCTCCAAGAGGAGGGCGTAACTTTGGAGTGGATCTATTCATGGGATGGGCCCAAGCCCCATTCTTCAACAAGAGATCTATTCTATCTTGCTTCTAGGCTCCCGATCTACTCTTCTGGAGGGTATTGCTTGCTATTGGTGCCAAATAGGAGGGCCGAATTATTGGGTGCATCCAGTCTTCCAGCAGGGTGCAACTTATCCAGCTTGAAGTCTTCCAACAGGGCGCAACTTATCCAGCTTGAGAGTTAGCACGTCAGAGGGTCGAGATCTCATCCTGTTATTCATGTATGGTAGCCAGGTGGCCTTGGGAGGCTTACATCTTGTCTTCTTGATCTTGCTTGAGAGTTATCTCCATTTTGTTATTAGATCTTAGCTATATTGTACCAGATCTGCAGATCCATTGTATCAGGGGCTTCTTCTATTATGAATAATATCAGATCTGAGGTATTTTTGGTTATTCCATGTGTTGTTGATCTTGCATCTTGTTGAGGTATGTCCCATTGCTACATTTATTTGATTATTGTTGCAAACACACATAACAATCATCAGTATAAGCCCTAGTGCAACCTAAAAGACCAAATCAACAAAGTGTTTGACGAAATGCCACAACCAAAAAACAATTAAAAATTCATGGAAAACGCAATGTTCTTGACATCTTGGCTTGGGAACATTACAGTGGTATCAGACCGTTGATCCTCCTAGCCAGTGGGGATTAGCGCATGCAGAAATTCAATGGAGATGGATATTAAGGACTTTGCTAGAGAGGTTGTATGTTGTGAACGCGAATACTACACCCTTAGTGAGGGACTTAGGGTTGACTTAACATTCCAACAGTATATATCCATAAACAATCCTAGGTAGAGCAAAGATGAGGTCATAGAGTGGGCTGGCAGAACAAAGAGATACAAAGGAAGAACAACTAGATGGAGGGAAGCACAGAGTAACCCCACACCCATTAGGAGCAGGCAACTTTGCTACAGTTGCGAAGTGCCTTGGGAACCAAATCATAGATGTAGGGGTAAAGGTAAGAAACACATTATTGAGGTGCACTATGACGGTGATGATGAGGTGTGTGAGGATGCAGAGATAGATGCTTATTTGGAGCAATCTGATGATGCTAGTGACTCTTGCACAAAGGCTAGTGATTCTTGCACGCTTGGAGAGGATAGTGACCTTTGCGCATTGGAGGGACAGTTGGATGGACAGGATGATAACGCCTGTGCTTTAGCAGTCATATCACATAGTGTTGATGACCTTACACTTCAACAGAGCAATGACACTAGTAGAGATCCACACGTATTGGCACCCAAGCATGATGAGATTCCTATGATGACCATGACACATTTGTCATCTTTTCAAACACCCGTGATAGCCACGCCACATGAGGATATCAGTGGCATTTTAGATACAATAGAGGAGCCATGTGTGAGGGATGCACACCAGGGACATATGGACCCACAGACCCGGTAGGAGAGACACGACGTGCTGACAGTTGACCCTACACATACATATCAGTATGAGGAGAGTGGGTCACTTCCTTTGGAGACTCCATTATTTGATCAGGCTGGGGAGACTGACAGTTTGATGGGACACTTACTTCCAGGACCAGCCTGCAGTGATGAGGATGTACCCCTTATTGGTCAGGATGACCATAGCACGTGTCTGGACACATCGGTATGGGATCTAGGCGTAGATGATAGTAGTCGGGTGAGTGCAGAAGAGGATACAACCGTTCATACAGGATACAGTATGATTCAGAGGGAGCTAGCAGTTGGTGATTATGTGCAGTCGCATATAGGAGGACCCTGTAGCACAGTTGGCGGGGATCAGTTCAGTGCTTTAGCTGTTGCAAAGAGTGTTGTTGGGGATTCCAGGGTTGACACTAGCAGTGAGGGGCATGAAGTAGCACCTCAGCATGACGGTGATCAAGAGTCACATTACTTGGCAAGCCAATTGAGAGTAAGCGAGGACATGATCATGGCAGCCATTAGGCGCATTGATGACACACATGCATTGGTGGCAGATTATTGCTGGAGGGCATCGGTGGCACATGATAGTTCAGATGGGGGATTTGCCATGGATGACTTCCATACTCTTAGGGAGAGAGTGTCTGTGATGAGGACCGTCTACCAGCAGTTGTTTATGGATAGGGACTACCTATTGGGGATTGGCGAGATGTATCACGGGGCCCTGAGGGAGCAGCAGTTGGAGGTGGACATACTCACTCATGAGTTGGAGAGCACTCGAGGATTCTTGAGAGGCACACAGACAGCTCAGAGTCCAGATTAGAGGAGCTTCTTGAGGAGATTCGTCATAGATCCACTACATCTATCTTAGTGGAGGCTTAGATATATCATTCAGTCACATTGCTAGAGGATGTTGGTGGTCTAGCAGAGGAGCACCAGTTGATGGAGGAGCATGAGGAGTACCCAGGATCACTGATGAGTATGGAGGGTTATGATCCGAAGGCGCAGGAGCTACCCTCCACGAGGATCTTTGAGACAGTCGAGCACTCCCATACGCATGGGAACTCCAGATCCAGGGGCCGTTTTGAGGACACTTCCATATGTGTCACATGAGCGATTGACCTTCATGTAGAGGTTGATCCAGTAGTACATCTTGGATCCATGTTGAGGCAGGAGTATGCAGGAGCATACAGTGGTGAGTGATGGTTCACAGAGACATGCCGAGATGTACAGTGAGATTCAGATGGACGTATTGGATTGCAGGGAGGAGACAAACTTAGTAGAGCATGGAGATGTCTCTCCTTTGCAGCAACACATAGTACTGGGGATCACCTTCACAGTAGCACAGCCATAGGGTTGATGATGATTGGGATTTAGTGATGATTACAGGCGAGTATGTACCATGGGTACCGATGGACGAGCTTTTGGTTGAATCCTTGGGATTGACCAAAGCATATGATACCTTCTAGTTCTACAGTCAGCCACAGATGTTTCTGTTAGCCTTTCTCGACACTTTAATCATTGACAGCAACATGAGGAGAGATAGACAGTGGCAGAGGACATGGAGAGTGGGTAGGACGAGACCACCTGACAAGAGTGCTTTTACGACATATAGCAGGATAGGGGTGGATAATCATAGACAGACAGTTGAGACTTTGTGCGTGATGGTGAGCATCATAGGCGAGGGGATAGCAAACATCTCAAAGGGCGACACAGATACAGATTCTCATGAGGATGAGAACGAAGGACTTCCGACAGTGATCAATATGACACAGGAGCAGTTAGCGGGGATTGGAAGTGATAAACTTCCAAGTTTTCCATGGGATCCAGGGGTTCATTTTGTTAGTAGGTTGTTTCACTTTATGATGACCCAGGTTGCGCTAGAGAGCCACATACTTCACTTTGGGTTGCTTTTGAGTGGGCTTTCAGGGGCTTGTCCTATGGGGCGAGACAGTTTCTCCCTTTTGATCATCATGATCGAGCATGGAGATAGTTGGGCAGGTACTACTTCCACAGAGATTCTTTTACAGATGCAGCTTCTGGACAGCAAGTCCAGTTACCACAGGTATTCCAGCTTGAGGATCCAGGAGTGGGGGATCCAGTATGTATACAAGGAGCAGACAGTCATAGTCAGAGTAGTGCAGCGCCAGCGTGGTGATCTTTGGTAGAGACTAGCATGGGACCCGGAGATTGCAGGGTTGAGCATTTCACTGACTGATAGAGGCGAGTGGACCCTTGCAGGGGAAAGTTATTTTGACTTTCCAGTGAGCTTCAGTGTCGAGGAGAGAACATCACTTGAGGGTGTCTCATGGAGGTCTTGCAGTACCTCACTATGGCAGCAGCATGTGCAGTTGATGGAGACCGTGTTGGTCTCGATATGGATTCGGAGGATGAACTCATTCCGGGATGAGGCCATGTGTCATGTGCAGGAGACTCCTGGTGTTGATATGATTCAGGATCATGCTTCACAGGGTATTGCAGTTCACATCCTGATATGGGACCCAGGGGGCAGAGTGCATGATAGTTCATCTTTGGATGGGGCCTACTGTGTGTCCCACAGGTGGACATGGGACCCGAGTATTATATTTGGATGGGTTCAGTTATTGCTTGACGACAAACAATATTCTAGCAGGGAGGACTGTAATGTCCCCACTTTGGGACATCATTATATTACAGAGTGTTATGATGACCAGAGTAGCCAGATGGAGGTTAGAGCGAGTATAGGGACTATTGAGGGGTATTTTGGGATCCGTCTTGCATCGCTCATCTTATTTCATCATTATGATCCATTCCGCACAACTTGGCTTTGGTTCCGTTGTATTCTGACGATTTCCATGATTTTGAGTTATTTTAGGCTATAGGTTAATTAAATTCACTAAAGAGGTCATATTGGGCATAATACTTGGAGGAACCTCTTAGTGTAATAGCTCATTGGAATCGGGAGGAACAACACTACATGATAGGATGATGAAAAGTGACTTTCAGTGGCCAGGGAAGCCACAAGGAGAGATAAGGTACTTTTCAGAGGTAAAATGGCTAATTAATTAATTAAAGTGATTTAATTAATTAATTAATAATTAATAAAGTAAAAGTCACTTTGGAGAGACAAGGTGAGCAAGAAGGATAAAAGAGAGGCAAGGGCCTCTATTCTCTCATTCATGTTGTTTATCATTTGATATCTGGCTTCTTTCTAGTGAGCCCATGCTCTTGGGAGTTTTGAGGGTTTTGACTTAACAAACCCTAGAGATCAACTCGGTGGTGAATGATCCCCACCTATCTTGATCCAAGCTTGGTCATGGAGGTGAAAGATTCCTCCCTCACCATTCTACATCAGATCTACTTAGCTTCAGATGGATTCTACACCAGCCACAGGTACAGAAAGAGAGAGGGCGCACCAAAGAGGGTTTCCAGCAAGGGGGGTGCATTTGTGGAGCTAGAACAATTCGTTTTGGCCAAGGAGAAGAGTTTTTGGAGAATCCGGTCACTGGGTTATCTTTGTAGAGGCCATAGCGTCCTTTTTGGCTCTTCCGAGAGGTGCTTTAGTGGAGCATTGATTTATATTGGCAATGGGACGATTTCTCCAAGAGGAGGGCGTAACTTTGGAGTGGATCTATTCATGGGACAGGCCCAAGACCCATTCTTCAGCAGGAGATCTATTCTATCTTGCTTCTAGGCTCTCGATCTACTCTTCTGGAGGGTATTGCTTGCTATTGGTGCCAAATAGGAGGAGGGCCGAATTATTGGGTGCATCCAGTCTTCCAGCAGGGCGCAACTTATCCAGCTTGAGAGTTAGCACTTCAGAGGGCCGAGATCTCATCCTGTTATTCATGTATGGTAGCTAGGTGGCCTTGGGAGGCTTACATCTTGTCTTCTTGATCTTGCTTGAGAGTTATCTCCATTTTGTTACTAGATCTTAGCTATATTGTACCAGATCTGAAGATCCATTGTATCAGGGGCTTCTTCTATTATGAATAATATCAGATCTGAGGTATTTTTGGTTATTCCATGTGCTGTTGATCTTGCATCTTGTTGAGGTATGTCCCATTGCTACATTTATTTGATTATTGCTGCAAACACACATAACAACCATCAGTTTAAACCCTAGTGCAACCTAAAAGACCAAATCAGCAAAGTGTTTGACGAAATGCCACAACCAGAAAACAGGTAAAAATTCATGGAAAACACAATGTTCTTGGCATCTTGGCTTGGGAACATTACACACACCAGTCTTGTACCTGTCTCCGATGGGAACCAACCTCTGGCTCACACAAGTGCTAACTCTGGGAAAATCTCTAAATGCCAGCCTGAACAGTGTATGCTGGCTCTTAACCCTCTAGATCTCCAAGGAAGAAAATCTAGGGGTTAACACAGTCTGTAAGAGGTTACTGGTTCCAATCATATTGAACATGTTTCTGCATGCCTGTTTTTGGATCTCACACAGATGGGGAGGATTTGATCGATTCAGTGAACTTGACTTTTGATCAAGACTAACAAAAATCCAAGTTTTTATTCACTTTCAAATCAAACATCACATGGTTAGTTAGCATCTGGAAAATTTATCTAGAAAATCCCAATTCTTGAAATTGAAAACTAGTTACAAACTCTTCTGTACTCAGGGCTGAACTCCAGAGGTAGTTTAATTAACATTTTTTACTTTTTATTCTAGCTGAACGCATTTTACTATTTTGATCGTAGGAAACAGTAAACTCAATAAATTTAAGTGCAAATAAAATCAACTCTTCATAAAGTCGCTCCACAGCTCCTTTAGCATCTTTTCTGATGACTTTAGTTGCATCAGCCAATAGATAGATGAGGCTCATTTTACTTTAGCTTAACTTTCAACTTTCTAAGTTAGATGAAACTGACTATAGAAAGGGGTCATGTTACAAAAACATGGATCTAGCGGTCAATTCCATAGTCACAAAGTAACAGATAATGCTTATTTCAGTGTTTTGGAGTTAATGTAAAGATTTTGACATGATAAGTATTTCAAAATTGGCGAAACAAAACTTAGAGAGAAAATTAAATTACATCAATCAAAACTTGATTTCAAAAGGTTTAATGTCCAGGCAATTTCACTTCTTCACATTAGTTAGATAACTAAAGAAAACACTTGTTCTTAAACTATATTTCCTCAGCTATATGCCATTTGAATGCAGCAGTGAAATCTTTATTTCAACCATCTATATCAGCTTAAAATAGAATACATCTTCACATTACCTGCGGGCCAATTGTGCAAAATCATCTTCAGCCTCATCTTCCTCATAAGGGGCACTGGCAGATGATGTATGAAAGCTGGAAATCACAGGTTGTTGTGGTAAAGGAGACCCTGAGGCTATAGCATCATGCTTTGCAAGCACGCTTTGTAAGTCATCATTTAATACAAGACCTCGTCGAAGAAGCTCCTCATCTCTATGTCATAATCAGCAATATATTGTCAATAAGTCAAATTAAAATTTCCCAGAAATGAACTTAAAGAACTCAAATGAACAAACTTTATACAGCGCATCAAGTACCATATGTTTTTCCGCCTGCCTCTTAATAGCATTTCCATGTACTACAGTTATTTTAATAATTAAATGAAAAATATACAATACTGATTTCATGGACTTGATATAAAGAGCAGAAAACAAAGAAAGTCACAAGACACTCGTAATAAAGTTAACTTTTACAAGGAGTTGAGATTGATATCAAACAAAGACTTCAATGGGCATGCTATCAGAAATGGTACTCATGACGTGAACATGGACCTAAATCCCCCTTATGATACATAGACCATTTTCATTCCAGATTTTTTTTTCCAAAAGAAAAAAGCTGTTTCAATGCTATTCATTTAGAATCAAAAGAAACTTTACAGTACATATAATGACTAGATAGTCATAAGCCTTGACTCTTTAAGTCATTTTTACATCCCTTCAAGAAGAAAAGCACCAATCCATCATCCATGAACCAGAAAGTGTAAGTTCTATTTTCATTCCAGATTATAACTCTACATGGAGTTGAAATTGATAACAGAAGCAAACAAGATGATTAAAAAGTAAGAACTAATGTTAGAGTATGTTCATATAGTATGCAAAAGGTCAATTCAATGCTGATGCTGCACATAGATTAGAAGTAAATAAACACAAATCTTCACTGATAATGCACTGTGTGATATAAATTTTGATGTATATGAAAATGGAGTAGAGACAGATATCATGATAAACAGAAATTGAACAAATAAAGAAAACCAAGATAAAATCAAAAGCGTTCTCCGTATTGCATTACATAAATGAGTGAAAACCTTCTTGTTAGCACCAATTCTTGCAAGCGGGGTGTTTTTTTTTTCCCGATTTCAGACCCTTGCTGTAGAATGCGAAGAAATGGGGTGTGAAAACCCATCAAATGCGTTCTAGTCCAAGGTCACAGCCATGAGCGCAATAAGCAGCACACAAAAATCCATTTCGGGTTGAAAATCCAAGCAGGCAAGCGGCTCCAGTATTCAACGACGAGGATCAATCGATGAAGCAGATCGACGGTCGGCGGGTAATTGCGGTCAACAGAGTTGCGCCAGGTTTAGCGCAAGGGATAGCGCTTACACCACCGAAATGATCAGGGTCGTCCGATCCAATGGAGACAGGTGGCAGCTAGTCAGCGTTTCGGGGATCGTAAGTTGGAAAGACAGGGTTATCCCTTGGGTTTCAAAACCCCGAAATGCGAAATGTGATAGACCCGAGAGCCTGGCCCGTGGTCATGGCCTAAGGTTCGGTGGAAAGGACGAGGCCTAAATAAGAGGACAGGGGAGCTTTCAGAGTATTTCAAGTGAAAGCGCCGATGTGATCTTAGCCGTCCATCCAAAGGGGACACGTGGTGCGCGATTAAGCTCCTCGCCTTTTCGCCCATCGCGACTTTGAAGCACAAGGAGCAACCTCTTCCTAGTCGCGAGACGCGAAGTGCTGAAGGCGTCCCGGACCCGGGCCCACAGTATCATGGAGCAGTCTCAGCCGTCCATCCAAAGGGGACACGTGGTGCGCGATAAGGCTCCTCGCCTTTTCGCCCATCGCGACTTTGAAGCACAAGGAGCAGCCTCTTCCTAGCCGTGAGACGCGAAGTGCCGAAGGCGTCCCAGACCCGGGCCCACAGTATCATGGAGCAGTCTCAGCCGTCCATCCAAAAGGGACACGTGGTGCGCGATTAGGCTCCTTGCCTTTTCGCCCATCGCGACTTTGAAGCACAAGGAGCAGCCTCTTCCTATCCCCGAGACGCGAAGCGCCGAAGGCGTCTCGGACCTGGGCCCATAGTATCACAGAGCAGTCTCAGCCGTCCATCCCAAAGGGGCACGTGGTGCGCGATTAGGCTCCTCGCCTTTTCGCCCATCGCGACTTTGAAGCACCAGGAGTAGCCTCCTCCCAGCCGCGAGACGCGAAGTGCCGAAGGCGTCCAGGACCCGGGCCCACAGTATTGCTGAGAGGATCGGGACCGTTCATCAGAAGGACACACGGCGCAAGATCTGAGCCACAGGTGGGGCCTTTCGAGATTTTCATAGTGAAAGCGCCGAAGACGTAATCTTAGCCGTCCATCCAAAAGGACGCGTGGTGCACGATCAAGTCATGTCGGCATTCGGGAGTTCAAGGGGTAAGTGCTCCTCATCATTTCACATCTCGAAATCTCGAACCCCGAAACGCCGAAAGCGCCCAAAGTCGGGCCCGTGGTCATAGCGCCTAGTCACAGAGGAACAAGCTTGGAGAAAGGGCGCTAGCGCGCACCATGCGATGAGACGGGTCCCAAAACGCCGACGTCATTTCAGCCATCCGATCCAGGGACGCGTGGCGCACGATCTAATCACATCGGCATATCGACATTCGGGAGTTCAAAGGGTAAGGGCTCCTTGGCATTTCACATCTCGAAACCCCAAACCCTGAATCGCCAAAAGCGCCTTTGAGGAAAAGCGCAGGGTCGCGGCTCGTGGTCACTTGGGGAAAAGGAAAGAGTTGTACAAAGGGGGCCAAAAGTGCCGAGTTGAGTTTCAGAAGGGGGCACCGTGTTCTCCAGGTGCTAGTTCGACTTGATCTCAATCCTGATACCTGCTCGGAGTGAATGAAGAAGAGAGGGGGTGGTTGAAACCTCGCCTCACTCATTAATTGCAAGGTATGGATGTCCCGGCAGGAGTCTGCCCGAGATGGTCCTCTGTACTGGTTTTTTCCACAGAAGCCATGCCGAGTCCTCGACTAACTAGGGAAGCCTGCGCACGCTAATTTAGCATTTAAGGGCTCAACTACCCCTTAGCATGAGCCATGCAGAGTTAAGATGGCATATGACAGAGGAGTGCAGGCCAGATTTGATTGAAGAGACGCCCCATCCTGAAAGTCTAGGACGCCTCTATTGGGCAAATGTTTAGGAGTATATGTACTTAGTTTTGACATTTTTCAAGGGATCGATGGTTGAGCAAGGCTCTCGATTGTAAAAGCTTTAACGAAGCACTGGTTATTCTGGTTATGCATTGACTCTTGAGACTTCTTGCCTTATGAATGTCAGTTTCTTTCATATCTTTGTTTGCACTGTGTTAGAACAACTTGGAATTGGATGATCCAGTCGAGTTGTAGCTGTTATAGGATGATGTAGGTTGGATCACTGTAACAGTTGCGTTGTCTCTAATCGGTCTTGTGATTTTCTCAACGCTGAATGACTTGGAATTGGAGGATCCAGTCAAGTCACCCCTTCAGTTCCCGAAACTCTGAACCAAGAAGATCTTGCATTTAGAGTTTTTCTTCTGCAAACTGCTGAAAGGCCTGTTGCCCGAGGTAGTTTTGCTCACTCCTCTCACCAAGTCTTCCACCTGCTCACCTTACAATCAACCCACTGACTGAAGTTAGATCAAGACCTCCTTTGTTCTTTACATATCAGACCTGGTCCCTGAGTTAGAGTGATTTCGTCTTGGGTCTCTAGCCATTTGATCATCCATTAAACTTATCGTGACATAAAACTGATGGGCGTTGGGCTCTGCTCCTGTCGCAATCCAGGAGTGACTTCTGATGCTAACATTTCTTGCGCCGTTGCCGGGGACGAAGTTGAAAATTTTCCCCGAGATTGAACGACATTGAGCCTCTGATTCTGAAGGTGCATCAGGCATCAGAACCTTTGAAGATTGCTACTGTGCACCTGGCGACTCCATTGTGACGACTCCACTGGAGCGAACCCATTGTTTTAGTTGTGGCTTCTAGAGGCAGACATACGCGGTCCCATCCACAGCTGCCTCTAGCTACACCTGTAGCTGATCCGAAGGTGATTTTCAGAAAAGGGAAGGCCTCTAAAGGAGAAACTTCCATCACCGAACCAGGTAATCTGCCATCTCCTTCTGTAGAAACTACATTTTCTTCTCCTCAGTTTCCCAGCAGACCTTTTTCTGAAGTTTCCCATTTCCTGAATTTCGGGAGTGTTCCTGCTGAGTTTTCCCTTCCCGGTCTGGGATTGGAGGGAGAAATCCTTGTCACTCCCCTTTCCCCTGAAGTTGTACCTTGGCGAAGACCCAGGACCACAGGAGACTTCCCCACTCCTAGCTTTACCACTCCTCCTTTTGTTACTGTTGCCACTTCCACACACAGAGAAGCATCTGCTGACTCAAGCCCGTTAGCCTTCTCCCTAAATCCCCCATTGTTTCCTGCAAGCTCATTCCCAGTATCCCCTTCTCGAACTCCTTCTCCTCCAAGTTCTCCTCCACCTAATATTCCTATGGCAGGAGTAAATCCCCCCATGACCAGAATGGAGGCTATTATAGCTGCTAGGTATGCTCCCCTTGTGTTACCTCAGCCTCTCAATGCTCTTCCAGCAGATGGTTACCTCAAGCAGTTGCCCAAGTTTACAGGCGAGGGGGACATAACTGCAGAAGAACACCTTGAAGCCTACTACAGTTTTACAGACGCCCATGTTATCATGCATGCAGATGTATGGATGAGGATTTTCGTCCATAGTCTTGAAGGCGAGGCTAGAAAATGGTTTAGAGCCCTACCTCCTGGATCTATTGATGGGATTGAGGCTTTGGATAGTGACTTTTTGAGACAATGGGGAGACAAAAAAGACTTCATGTATTACATGACTGAGTTTGGGTCTTTGAAGAGAAAGGAAGGAGAGTCTGTCTCTAACTTCTCCAAAAGATTTAATAAAATGTACAATAAGATCCCCACCGAGATAAAGCCCTCCGAAGCTTCTGCAAAGATCACTTATGCCAGCGCTTTTGATGCTGATTTCTGCCTCCTACTGAGGGAAAGGAGAGCCACCACCCTGGCTCACATGCAAGACGCAGCCGTGGAAGTAGAGTCTAACATATTGGCTGTTGATCGACTCAGGAATAAGGCTGACAGAGACGTATCCAGGGGAAGAACAGAGGCCTCCTCATCCCATTCCTCTCCCCTTCCCCTTCAGACGGATGAGGTGGCTAAAGTACTGAAATCCCTTTCGGCTAGGATGGATAAGTGGGAGTTAGAGGGGAAGCCCACGTACAGAAACCCCCAGAATACTGATAACAGAGGTTTCAGGAGACCTGGTAACAATATGCCACAGACTTTGCCAAAGGAACAAAGAAGCAGAGATAGGGATGATCAGAGGATTCAGACCCCTCTCCAGAATAGCCTAGTTGCTCATGAGGAAGGGGAGGAGGTGGATGAACTCGACCTTGAGATCCACTGCATCGAGGACACTTCCCCGTTTCCTCATTTGACTCAATCTGCATATGAAGAATCCCTTATCAACACTCAAATCAACGAGTTGAGTAAAGGGGAAGAGGCCAACAACACCCCTAACAGATACAATCTCAGGTCAAAAAAGAAAGAAGGAAATTTCGATAACCAGGATCAGCCCCTCATAGCGGAAAGGCCTACTAAAGCTGCAACAACCACTACTAAAGAAAAGAAAGCTCAGAATGCTTCGCCAGCAGCCAAGGAACCTGCCTCCGAGGTAAGGGAAGCTCCTAAGTCTCTCTCCTTCTTTAGTTTTGAGCATGAGATTCAGAAGATTAGAATTCCTATACCCCTATCCGAACTAGTTAAAAATGAAGATTTCAAAAGGTCCCTCTCCCAACTGCTACAATCTGAGCCCCCTCAGCCTTCCACGGACTCAATAAATCTCCAAGATGAAAAGCCAGCAGTCGTCCTAGGTCCCATGGTAAAAGATAGAGATGATTCATCCCCTCCCTTCTACACCTCCCTGAACATACATGATAAAGTGTTGCATAATTGCCTCATGGATTCAGGAGCTTCCCACAACCTTATGCCCAAAATAGTCATGGAAGAGTTGGGACTGGAAGTGACA
>ML826019.1:34475-63592 GCA_009831015.1 Picea engelmannii | reverse complement strand
ATAGATAAGAGTCCAAGTCACAAAGCATGAATAAATTCCAAATGAATGAGAAGAAATTTGAGGTAAACCTAGCTTACCATATCAAAGGACTTGGAGAAGTCAACCTTTAAGGTAAGAGATTTCTTATTCCTAGTTTTGATGGAGTGCAATCCCTCTTGCACTATGCCATTTTCTTCATGAATATATTGTACTTTTTGAAATCCAAATTGCTATAGGGAAATGTGATTTGATAGAATTATTTTTATCCTTCAAGAAATTATTTTTTAGATAGTTTTGTACACACTATTACAGAGGGAGATAGGCCTACAATGGTCAAACTTTGAAGAGTTGTCTGACTTAGTTATCAACACTAGGAATGTGTGGTTAAAGGCATTCAAATTTTGACTATTTGATTTGGAATATTCGACCACCTTCAAAAGATTACTTCCAATGAAATCATAAAATCCTAGAAAAAAATCAATTTGAAGGCCATCTAGATTTGGACTTTTATCTTTTTGGAAGGTATGACGGGTACTGAGGAGTTCCTCTTTGGAGATTTTGGCCATCAGATTTTTTTTTTCTTATATATTATGAACCTCAAGGAGAAACTAATTACCATAAAATAACATCTATGGTGGCATTGGTTTCATCTTTGAATAGAGAGATAAAGTAACAAACTCCTTTTTCTATTTTAGAGAATGAAAAGGCTCTAGTCCCATTTGAATTTTCAATTCACCATATTGTATTAATCATATTTCAACTATTTGCAAAGTGATGGAAATTTTTGGTGTTTTCATATCCAACTTGTAGCCAAATCGCTCAACTCTTTTTTCTCCATCCCTTTTCTATATGGAGAAAAATTTACCTCATTTTTTCCTCAAGAGTTTTTATTTCATATTTCCAAGGGTGTGCGAAGTACCCCTATCCATCACCTTGGTAATAGAGGTCTAAAGTTTCCCCAATATCCTCTAATAATATCTTTTTCTTCTTTGTTTTTTCTTTAGAATATTTAATAGTTTCTTTCTTTTCCCTTTTGAGGTTATTTTGGAACTAAATAGGGGGGATTTTTGGAGGGAAGTATTAGATGGTTGTCAAATTCCCTTTATTATCTCTAGAAAGGATTCATCTTCCAACTAGGATGGGTTTACCTTGAAAGGGTTGGGGGGATTTTCCTTGAGGGGAGTTAGTTCCAAAATGATAAGGTTATGGGTTGAGTCACCACTCAAAGAGACCATTGCCTGAACTAAATATTTTCATCCAAAAAGGATTTAGAGGTCAATAAAAAATCTAGGCTCTTGGCCACCTAAGCCTCCCATGTTGTCATATTCATCCAAGTAAAATATATTTTTACGGGTTGTATATTGTGCAACCTATCTCACTCAATTTTGAAAATTCAAATAAGTCCATGGGGGGATCCATTCGACATGTTCGAACCAAAATTTAATAAGATCCTAGAGTAAAATTTATGTCTTCTCATAGAAACACTAAAATGAAGTGGAACCAAGATTTTTCTAGGGAATTTCCCCAAAATTTCTGTCTATATACATAAGGGTCATAAATGTCGATGCAATTGAACTCCTTAGCTAGATATCTAGAGAATAAAGAGGTGAAAAGAACTAAGGGGAAGGCCCATGATTTTATGAGAGACAGAGAGTCCTTTTTATAGAAAATGATAAACCCCCCTGATCATTCATGAGTGTCGATAGCAAAAAATTCCTATCCTTTCATAAGACAAGAGAGATATGTCACCATCGCAATGTTTTCTTGCAAGAAAATGATTGATGGTATCCACTAATCTATAAATGATCAATTGTTTGGAGGGAATGAAAATCCCTCTAAATTTTATGGACAGAACAATCATGAGAAGATCCCTTATGGGGAATTAGCTCTAAGGGACCTTAAAAAGGAATGTTGTTTCCTTGTTCTTACCTTTAAGTTAGCTTGTTTCTTACTTTTATAAGGTTATCTATCAATTATATTAGATATTTTAATTATATTATTGATATTAAGGTTATATAATAATCATATATATATATATATATATATATATATATATATATTATAACAAAATAAAAAAATAAAAAACATAAAAATTCAAATAAACAAAACAAAACAAAACATAATAAACTCCCCCTACCCTCGCCCGTGCCCATTCATAGCTTATAGTTGGAGGAGGTAGAGCGTTTCCCAACCTTGGGACTGAGACAAAGCAATAGAACCCACAACCAAGGGGGATTTTATCATTTTTCTCAGAGCAAGAGATACTGTGGGGTGAGACAACAAAAACAAGAGCCAAGGGGGAGAGACTATGGGGTGAGACAACGACATCAAGAGCCAAGGGGGAGACAGTATTAGAGACAAAGCGACCAAATGGGGATTTTATCAGAGAACCAACAATGTTTCCACAAAAATAGGTATGAACTAGGATATTATTATAATGTTGCATCTTTAGATAGTTGGGAAATCTACTTGAAAGTCCATACAAATCATACCACAAAAATTAAATTAAAACTTAGTGCTCATGACTCATCGCTTGGAACATAAATTAAAACTCGGTGCTATGATGTAGCAGTATGATTGTGTCTTCCAAGATCCCAAAGTCATCCTAGTGTATTTCTCAATTCAAAATAATATCAACATGGTTACATAGTCTCTACTTCTATATAGCCCACTCTATCATAGATTGATATGGGATGATGATGAGATCTGAAAACAGATTCAATAAATACTTCAATAAGGAAATATCAAACATAGAAAATATTCATGTGGAAACCCCACCATCCTTGCACCCAATAAGGATGGCTCATGGTGTTATTACTTCAACTATTGCACCATTAACAAGATATGTCAAGAAATAATACCCTCTACCATGTATTCATGACATTATTTAGAAATGGAGGGTACATAATACTTCTCCAATATTATCCTCAAACTTGACTACCATCATGTACCTATTAATGACGTTGGTATTTAGAAAAAAACACTCAAAACTTACGGTCTCTATGTATGTTTAGTCATTCCCTTTGGCCTAACTCATTTTCCATCCACCTTCTTATGCCTAATGAAAAATTTTATCAACTGACAGTTCACCAGCTTCTTTGTCATTTTCTATTTGGAGGACATCCTTATTTATAATGAGACATCGAAAGAACATATCAAGCATGTAACATGCATCTTGGGCACACTATGCCAACACAAATTACAATCAAATTGTGTAAGTGTACCTTTGATGCAATACATATCCAGTATTTTGGATTCATCACTGGCCATGTTTATATCCCTATATATCTCTAAAAGTTAAAGGCCATCAATAATTTTCCTTTATTTTGCAACATCATAGAGATACAATTTTGTCTTGGCCTTGTGAACTTTTATCAATAAATTGTGTTAAGTATTGCTGAAATTTCTTGGTCGTTGAACCACATTATGAACACTAAGGAAACCTTTTACTAGATTCCAACACATTAATTTTCATTTGAAAAAGTGAAGCAAAGGATATGATCTATGTTAGTGTTATCCATGCCAAACATGCATTTCCCATTCAATATTAAGACCGATGCATCAAATTATGTGCTTGGTGCAATGCTCACTAGACATGGAAATTATGTTCTTGGTACAGTGCTCACTCAACATGGAAATCCTATTACATTTCATTTAGAGATATGCAATGACATTATACATAGGTGTTTCAACTATGAAAAATAAATATATGACATTGTTCAACTAATGGAACAATTATGACACTACACCCTCGAAAATGAGACCTTTCAAATCATACACTACTACCATTCTCATATACATAAAACAAGATGTAGAATGAAATATACGTGTAGTCGATGCAAGATCTATAATATTTACATTTGGTGACCAAGAAAACTATAATAAATATAATAGAGCAACATATTGTCTTAGTTGCATGCGAGTTACAACACTACTCATTTTGATTAACACTTTTTTCATGGGAGAAAATTCATAATTTTATTCAGTTAAGATTAAGATTACATAAGTCAGACACTTGAACGATATTATAAAATCCTTTTTAATGGAAAAAAGATACATATAGATTTACTTAAAAACTTACACCAATATTCATGTCTTGTGTATGTCTCTTCTACTATTAAAAAAAAAATTGTTTGTTCCAACTATCTGGCCAACGACCTTTGTTCATTTCAATATATATATACATCATAGTCCTCTAGCATTCCACTCTACATTCTCCTTAGTACACTTCACTATACTCCTATTGATTGTTACAATTACTTTCTTGTTTCCATATCTCCTCACAACAAGAACAAAAAAACAAACCAAATTACCTCGATAATTTTTTATCAAGGGTTACATACAATACTTCCTTGCTCAATTGTGGTGCATAGATATATGTATAGACATAAATCAAATCTTGTAGTCACAATATGATTAGTGAAGAGAGATTAAATAGAGAGTAATATTATTAAAAGGATGATGGATGGGCAGGTGTATACAAGGGTTTGTAAGTAGTGAATTTTGGTTATACACTCAGGAGAAATATGAGATAGAGGGTTCTAAAGAAATTTTCATAGCAGTTTTATGCATTTAGCTTGCAATCGAAATTTGTATCGATTTTGTTAGTGAATATAGTAACACATGTATGCAACTATTTCCATGTCTATTTTCTTATTCCTTCAAAACACACAAATATTATTCATGGGAGAGTGAGAGGATTTCTTAATGAGGTGTTTAGGTCAATTTAATGAGGTATTCATGGGAGAGAGATGATTTCTTAATGAATCATATTTCTGAATCAAGAGATTGTTGTAGCCTTGTACAAATGCTTGTTAACTATTATTCTCATTAGATGGAGTGTAGGTACAACCAAACAAGTTGTTGTCATATGTTTCCTCCTCGAGTGAGGGAAGTTTAGGAATACTAGAGGATAGTGAGACATCTAGTAGGCCTAAAAGAGGGAGATCAACTAGATGTCAAAAGATTAGAAGAAAATTCCATAAACGAATGGAATTTTTCTCACGGAAGGGGGATCATGTCCTTATGATGATGAGACCATAGGCGACATCGAGGTGCCCTTGAGGTACAGACATCTAGTGAAACAATGGGTACCCAAGGATCTTCCTCGTCTAAACATAGATTTTTGTGTGAACGAGAGGATATTTCAGATTGCACCATTGTCATTACACGGTTTGGGGTTGTTTTGAATGGATGGAATAAAGGTGGGTTATGAAAGATGTACTGAATTGATGGAGTATGTCGAACCCTGCTACAATTACAAATATTGGATGTGGCTAGTCCAATCTACATGTTGTATGCACATATACAAAGTGTCTGCAAATTATCTACAACTAAAAGACAATAATCAAAATAAAGGATTGAGTATGTACATTGATGGAAGGCTAAACAAATCAGGGAATATTGAAGGGTTTATAAACAATACACAACCTAGGTCTACAAATAAACAACCCAATTGCATATTTGAGGGGCATGAAGGAAATCATGTTTTTGTGTCTGCCATAAAATAAATAGCTGCAAGGGAAGAGTTGTTGATCAATTACAATTTGAATCAAATAGATACAAATATTGTTACTATGGGAGTGATAAATATAACATTTCACCGAACCTGTAATTAATGAATCTAATAACTTATGTTTTTATTAATAAATGTTTTTTGTTAATGTTTCATTTCAATATAATCAATATAAGGAATATGTTTCATTAAATGACACCATCCTCTAGGCAGCAGGTATATTTTTTCAAGAGTCTATTGGTTTCATTTCGATATTAATGGTTTCAATATTTTTGTTGCAGATTGTTGATCAGGGCAAGTCTCCGATGGATGAGATATTGCCATCATCGGGGAAACAGGTATAACCCATTGTAAATTATACAAATTAAATATAAGCAATGTGTTTTTTAATTATTATTTTTCGAGAGTCTATTGGTTTCATTTCGATATTATTGTTTTCAATATTTTTGTTGTAGGTTTCACTTGACCAGAGAAAGTCCCTAATTGATCAGAGGACACCATCCTCGACCCAAACGGTATAAAACATAGTAATTATACAAATTAAATATGTTGTATTATTACGTTTTTTTGATGAGTCTATTGGTTATATTTCTACATTGGATTTTTCAATATTAATGTTTTTTGTACTTTTGTCACAAGATACATATCGATTAACAGATAAATCCATAGAAATGGATGTCGATAAGATAATGTGCGATGTTGACATTGCATCATCACTTAACCCCTTTCATATGTTAAAGAAGTCCGTAAAAAAAATAAATGTGGAAATCTTTTGTTTGGTATTCATTCTGTTGCAAACAGAAGAGATTAGAGAAAATAATGATCATTTGACGATGGGATCTTAGTCGTTGAAAGTAAGTTGCAGGATATTTAATTAGAAGAAAAATTCATTTATGGTTTTACATTTTATACTAGTATATATCATGAACTAAAATATGGTTTGTTTTTACAGGAGTATTTGCGTCCACATAATCCTAGTGAGGGGCCTACTTCTACCATTGATGCTATTGATGAATCTTCACACCACGAGCATCTAACCCCATGTGCATCTAAAAATATGCCATTTTTGTCAATTGAATAGTCGACAACACATAGCAGGACACCCCAGAGTCAAGATGTGGGTGCACCCTCTATTGTTTGATGCATGATAGATCATGCGAAAGAGGGTCAGGGGGTCGATGCATCAGAGAGTAGTATTGATATTTCTCAAGAAAACTTTCCTAGATATTCCTATGTTATTAACACAATAATAGTACAGACCACATTTTTGGTGGATGAAAATCTCATTCCCATAAATATAGAGAAGATACAAGGTATTACAAAAATGTTTCAACTATTATATATAATTTGATTGAAATTTACTCATAGATCATTCTTTTTAAACTAATGATGACATGATCATTTTGCAGGAAATGATGTTTTTCTTTAAACATATAAATGATTGGTCACTAGAGATATTTGGGCCCACCATCCACACAGGGTGTGATAAACAAAGAAAAAATTTAAAATATGAGATAATTAATCGCTTGATTGCGTTGTTCGATGCTAAGACCTTCAACCGAGCATAGGTCCTCAAGAAAGCAAACCAACATATGAAGATTGTGAGGGACCAATATAGGGTTCATCTAGAAACGAACCCTAGGTATGAGCACCCTCCAATGATTCTAGTAAGGGAGTGGAAATCTCTATTGGATGATGGAAGGGAGAGGGCTTTAAGAAAACAGGGAAAGCTACCACCGGGAATAGGAAGATATGAAATACTTTGGACAATGTAATTATATGTTTATTGCTCTATATTTTTACATGAAATTTGCAACATCTAACATATTTCAAAATTTTCATAGGCTTCGAGAAACATCAAAGGAAACAAAAGCCAGACTAGAAAAACATGTCTCGCACAAGCTTGGGCCTCATGGTGATTCAAATCTGGTGGCATGAATTGTAATTACCAATAACTCAAATATTGTATCCAAATAATAAATTGCATACAAATTTGTTTTTATTTCACCATAAAAGATAAGTTGATGATCTTATACAAAATTGCAGGCCGATTGGTTCAACGAAGTGCCAACGGAGGACGACTTGAGGCTTTATCTATTTTGACTGTAATAAATGATTTGATTGTTTACCTGATTTAATTTGAGTTTGAGCATTATGCATCCATGTTCTCAGTTTGTCGTGTAAATTAAAGATTTCACTTCATGTCAGTAAATAAAGTTAGAATTTGTAATAAGGAAATAAAGTTATAAATAAGGAAATAAAATTATAGTTATTTTCACAAAACTTTAAATTTATTTTTTGTTTTTAATAATAATAATAATAATAATAATAATTTAATTTTAAGATAACAATTAAATGAGACATCAAATAGTGTATGAAATTTTTTTGTTTGTGGAATAAAGCATCTCTTCTCATAAACATTTGAGAAGAGATAAAAATATATAAAAAATTATTAAAAATATATATAATAGATAAAAATATTAAAATATTAAATAAACTATTTTAAATATAAATTGTATTTTTTCATCTTTTTAATATTCTTAAAATATTCTTATACCATATTTTGTTCCCAAAAATAAATATAAAAATTTAAAAGAAATAAATATAAGTTGTAGAATACATAATCTGTTCACCATGTGAAATAACATGACTCCCAATTCCAAACCAATGCCAAAAACTYAAACAYCCACATTTTTTTTATATTTTATTTTTATTTATTTYGTTAATATTGATATGAATGTGAYGRAAACATTTAAAACAAAATCATAAAATAAAAATTAGGCAAATTCATCTAAATATAAATAATACAKTTTTATCATTAAAAMAAATAAACAAACTGATTTAAATATAAATAATATATATTCATTTTTTTCCCAGAAAGTGCTTTCTATATGTTAGCCCTRAAAATAAGCATGGGGATTTGAAASAAAGAAACATGAGTTGTATAAGTATGTAGAGTAGTATTAGAATTTAAGGGTTAAGAAATGTRAGTTGTATAGATATGTAGAATAGTGTTGGAATTTAAGAGTTTAAAGAAAGAAATGTGRGTTGTATAGGTATGTAGAGTAGTGTTGGAATTTAAGAGTCAAAATAAATCTATTTCAAAAATAAGTTTTCAAAAAATAAAATCAAAGGTACTTTTATGTCAAATATAGATATATATAATTTGAGTGGGCCTAATGATTAARAACATGTGTTTCCTCTTAAAAKGTCACATGTTGGAATAGAGATTCAAAGTATCCCTACCTTAAACTAAGTAATTTATATTATCAAATATAGTCAAACACATTTWAAAAAAATAGTACACAAATTCCAACAATAATGGAAAATARTACACTCAAAAATATATAAAGTATTTTGTCTAGAAAATATAGTCAAACACATTTAAAGATATAATTAAAATTGACAAAGTGACAACCACACTCCTCCTCAAATTCCAACACTAATTAATAACAATGCATTCAAACATATATAAAGTGACAATGTGACAACCAAAATAGTGCTCAAATTTCAACAATAATGGAAAATAGTACACTCAAACATATATAAATTATTTTGTCTAGAAAATATAGTCAAACACATTTAAAATATAATCAAAATCCACAAAGTGACAACGAAAATCCTCAGAAAATTCCAAATTCCAACCCGAATAGAAAAACAACAATAATGAAAAAATCCTCATAAAATTCCAAATTCCAACGTGAATAGAAAAACAACAATAATGAAAAATAGTACACTTAAAAGTCAAAATATTTTGATAGTCAAATACAATTCACCATTATAACAAATAGTAAAACATATTTAAAAATATAATCAATATTAATAAAGTGACAACAAAAATCCTCATCAAATTCCAACATTAATGAAAACCAAAAAACAAATTAAGGTAAACTTGACCTACATCTAATTAATAATAATAATAATAATAATCTATTTTTAAGGTCACGGTCAAGCCAGCACACCAAATTGGTGTATGAGACCCCCTTGTTTGTGGGACAAGGGACCCCCTCCGCCCAACGATTTGACTGGTAAAGTCTACGAAGGTATACATACCCTACCCCCCTCTGGATTTGAACCTGTGACCTCTTAAAGAAAATGTTAAAGAAATAGATAGAAATCATTGTTAAAGAAAATGTTGTACTCGGGATATTGATTTTGGACATGTTAGCTCTTGCATCCTTTCTCATATACTTGGTTTCCATATACTTGGAAACCAAAAACAAAGTAAACTTAACCCACATCTAATTAATATTTTTGTTAACCAAAATGGTGTAATCATGTTATTTAATATTTTTTTTTTTTGTTATTTTTCATTTTCATTACATTAATGTTTCACAAATTAATTATGAATATCTTTTAACATAAACTTATTATCATTTTTTTTAAATTTAATTGACTTAATTAATTATTAATTCAAATAAATATGATTTTAATTAAAGTTATGTATTTTGATAATATTTTAATATGCTTTATTTAATCTTTTTATATTCATAAATATAATGAGATTTTTATTAAAAATATACTTGATAAACTATAAATAAATCGATAAATTTTTTGGATGTTTTTATGTATTGATATGTAATAAATATAAATAAAATCAAATAAGTATTTTGGAGGTTCTTCTTTATTGAATATAACTTGGGTGGTTCAAAGGATAAGTTGTTATCCTCCCCACCCAAGTTGAATTCCTTGTGACATGTTTGCTCATTAAAAATTGTTTGCTATCTCAATTAAGTATTTGACGGTGGGACAAGATGTTGTTTATACAAGAAGAGGGGTCCATTGGAGATGTTATTTATTTTTTAAATATAACATCTTCAAATAACTCATTCTTGGATGCATATTTCTTTATAAATTTCCGATAGAGTAAGCACCTTTTTTTTTTTTAATTTCAATAGAGTGGGTCCCATAAGAGAACACACTTTAATAAATTTACCTTCTTTGGAAATATTGAGTGGAGCTATCAATAATAAAAGGGATGTTTAACATAATTTGTTAATCAATTAGATATACACCAAGTTTTCATGACAAATATTGGATTATGTCACAAATCTATTTAAGTTTGAGGAATAATAAAACACTTTGAGTGCTTAATACACTTAATTACATGCATATGGTATTTTAGAGGATTTGTTCTCTATTTGGATCTATGTCTTTTTTTCAATTCCAAGGTTTTCCAATGTCCCTGTTATGTGCCATTTTTCAAGACGTATTTTTTTGGTACCAAACTTCTCATTTCCCATTATTTTTGGGTTAATGTGTGATTAGACCAATGAATTTAATCATTTGGCTTACCTTTTTACCTATTTATTGTGTAGCCCCACAAAAAATTGTGTGATCCCTAAACCATACCTTTATGCTAGTTTAATGTGTAACAAAGACTCATTACTAATAGGATTGTTCACTTCTAAGGCATTAAGAATTATCTCCCTTCCAACCATAAATTGATAGCTCTCGTCTTATTTTGACATCAATTGTTTTTGGACAACTAAGTCATTCTACTATTGATTTTATCATTTATAGTGTTGGACTAAGTAATTCTACTATGAACTAAATGCAAAACTTACATGACAAATTATAAAGTAGTAATCGTGAAAGGAGAACCAGTAATCAATATCGATATCGCTAAGCATTATTAATTATTAATTGGTTCTAATTAATAATTGTTTCTAGTTATTAACTATTTCTAATAAAGGTATCGCTTTGTTTCATCATTTAAATCCATAACATAGTTTGCAGGTAAATAACATTAAGTGCAGTAGGGACACTGTAGAATATGGACGTTGCAATTAAAATTTAACTACTCAATTAAACAAACAAAAACTGTTGGGATTATAGTCAACGCACAGTTGGACAACTTTGAACCCTATGTTGTTCACACTATAAATTTACTCTAGCGTTTATGGCACTTTCTAACTCGTCAACTAACATTTAAAATATGTTGCGCCTATAATAAATCAGCTTAAGAATACATTAAGAGTTAAGGGATTGGCGCGTTCTATAAGAAATCAACTCAAGTTCTATAGGAAATAACTAGAGGAATCAACATACAGTTAACTGGGAATAAAAATACACTACCATAAGAACAATGAAACTGTGATAGGCACGTTCTAAGGAGATGGACTGTAACCGGTTAGAAAAATGCAAATCACTTCTTTACTGTGTGACAACAAATTGCGGCTTCAATAGTTGTTGATTTGAATCTCAGTTGTCCACCCCTACATAATTCACAAGGTAGTACATATTTGTCACCGGGTTGTAGTCAAAATGTTTCCATTAAACCCCAAAGGAGAACACCAACCAAAATTCTTAATAAGTATGACAACAGTTTCTCTGAAAATAGAATAGTTATACTAGATTGGGGTTGGAATGCCTTCCTGTAGCTTCAACAATGTACTCATATTTAGTATTTCATATTTGATACAAAATTTGGAAGGAATTGGAGATTATTAAATTGAAGGCCTATGCCTATTCAAAATGCATAGAATTAATGATCTTTAATCTTAAATTTTGATATTATGGGTGGTAATTGGAGATAATAAAAAGAAATTGCAAAAATCCTGTAAGAAACATGATTTTTGCTTGCAAGTAAGAAAGCGCTATACAGACTAGGAGAAAATGTCATAAATAAGGAGCCATAGTAATAAAAATGAAGTCCTCAAGCAATAAATAATAACTGAGTAATTAACAACGTTGTCATCATGCATTAAAGAAAAATATGGTAATGAAACATAGATGTGAGTCGTAGAGGAGATAAAACGTTGGGTGAACTAGAGAGACATCCTCAAAATCATTCTGTGGAAGCATGAGTTGCAAAGAATGAATCAAAATAATTGCAGAGGCTAAGGAGGGATAAACGCCCAAGATAGAATTTTTTTCTGGGCAAAAAAATGATCCTACAGTTATTATCCATGCACAGGAAAGAAGGGCATTTGAATCTAAATATTTAACACCAGAGTGAAAGACAACCGATTCGACTCCTGGACGACTGCTCAGGCATGGACTAATAACTTAAAGGATAAATGAATCAAAAGATAAAAACACAATCTGCATCCAGACCTTCTTCGTGGAGAACAAAAATAATGAAAAACACAATCAAGGAATACAAAAAATGAAACAAGAGACACAAAAGCGCATGCAAGGTTTGATCTGGAGCCACCAAACTAGTCGAGAACCCAAAGAAAGCAGAACTAGGACTTGATCCTGACCCGTAATTGACTGCTGGAAAATAACTTGAATGTGACTTACAACCTTTCTGGGCTCTCACTGAGGTTCTAACTTTTTCCGAAAAAGGGAAAGGGGGTCTACGTGCATGTCATATATGATTGAACAAAGGATTGAATGAGATAGATCGGGTGATCACTCCATTCCATTCTAACCACACCTTCCCCACCTAGCTGCTCAATACCAAGCAGTGTGGAATATTTCCCAAACATCCCTTGGGTTGAGTCCATGGCTCATTCTGGCCACGCACAATTAGACGGTAACTCAAAAATAAAAGATATTATGGATAGCAAGGTTTCTTATAGGATGAATGAAGCGATAAGGGGATTACAATTATTGTAGAAATACATGTGCAAGGAAATCTCATGACAATGAAATCGTCATCCGAGTAAAGTAAAATAAAAAGTGTAAATTAAATTTTATTGCAAGTAAAAATTTAATAGGCGTACCTTTATTGACGACGATGAGGTGAATATGTCCTTCCATGCATTCGCTCAGTCCAGATCCCGCTTGTTGACCGATGAGACCTCACCGGTACCTCCCAACCAACACTAGGGGCACTCTTGTTCCCCTTGAGCCCCTCGAGTCGCGAAGGGGCCACACACACGATACAAGAGAATTCCAGCACCCAACTATCCTTGCAAGGTCAAGCTACCACTTGATACCCGAGCTGGGTAACTTGATACCCGAGCTGGGTATCCCAATTCCCACAAGAGAAAGTTTAGGCAAGATGAAATTTCAGGAGCGTAACATTATGCAAGCTAGATGTGATCCATACTCCTCCTCCGCCATCACTTTTATAGATTTTATTAGTCATTAGTTTCCCAAACCCTCATTAGAATCCTTTTTCATTTATTTAATTAGGAAAAACCTCCCCCATACACATGTCACTCGATCCCCTAGTTGCACCAGAAAATCAATTTTATTAATTTATTAAATATTCTTATTTCCCTCACCCACCTAAAAGCATTCCTAAAAATGCTCCCCGGTGTCCCAAAATTCCCTTACAATTCTTAAATGACATACGACTTACTTAATTCCTAGATGATTTCAGCAATAGAATGTTCCAAAGGCTAGATTCCTTACTAAGTTAGACATTCCCCTTTTTCTTTTAATTTTCCCCTTTTCTTTAAGTTTCCCCTTTTCCTTAGGTTTCCCCCTTTTTCTTTAAGTTTCCCTTTTTCTTAAAATTTCCCCTTTTTATAACTAAGTTCAAAATTAGTAGGTTTAGACAAAAACAACCCAAACCCCCTTTTATTAATTAAACCTTTATTAAAATTTCCACTTTAATTATTAATGCTTCAATTTTATTTACCCCCTTCTTGCTACATGTCTAAATAGTTTTTTTTGTTCAAAGGTTTTACTCAAACCTAGGTTTTCAATTCACTAGGCTTGGCGACAATTTTGAAGGGAAAATTTGTTATTAAACTTTACTTATCACATCATTCATTTTAATGTTGACTAGGTCCTAAGGAGGCATAGTTTTCTAGGCATTAGGTTGATTAACTTACCATAGTTAAACTCACGATGTGCCCTTTAGGACCCACTACGTGGTCCAAGGATGCCACTCATCTCTTGACTGAATTTGGTAGATGTCAAACCCTYAGAGTCAATACTCTATTAGGTGATMTTGTGGGAGAMTAAGGGCCTCTAAGGAATAAATAACCCTTCCTTATTGCACATCCCTTAGAATCATTGTGAGCAACTGTCACAGTCTGCCCTCACGACATCATGGGTCTCTCAAACTAGGTAATCATTAACCTACAGTTTGAGCCATGGTGGGAGTGCTAGGAGGCTATGGCAGGGATGCTGCCACCCCTCTCCCTCAATGTCTCTGGCTGTCATGTGTGACCCCTTTACTCCAAATGTGAGTTTGGTCAACAAGCTATTGTCAGCCTGCATCCATCAACAAATAATGTTAGCAATAACAATCAACATGAATAATCTAATCATATGTAGATATGTCACATCAACAACATTCAAACCCTATCAATCCACTGCTTGAATCGACCCAGAGTCCAAGGGTTTTCATCGATGCCTCAACATCCTCAATGTCGAAAGTCCTGCACAATCAGGAGAACCCATTCAATAGCACATGTCTATGTAAATACAACAAAATAACATATCATCAAATCCACAATATCTCATAATCATAATCACAACAACCAATCGTATAAAGAACCATATCACTTGCACGTAAGTGTCCTCAAAGACTAAGTCTGATTAGTGCATGCAAGAGAGGGATGTTACATACACCCCCTCTTGTTTTAAACTTCATCCCAAAGTTTCACAATAAATAAGTTCTGAAATAAAGTGTATCGCAATATCATAAGTCTATCTATAAAAAAAATGGAAATTGTTGACGCATATCATATGCGTCCTCCTAGGTTGCCAAGTGTAGACTATAGTTGTCCCATTGGACCTTGACCTGATCTAATGTTCAAATTCATAGCTATTGAATGTGATGGTCCAAGATGTGGATTGTCTCTGTCGTGAGTGCACCCTTGTTTGATACCTACAAGTAACTTAGGTCAATAACGTGTGTAGGATCACTAACATAATGTCTCACAACAGATACGTGAAAAAAATCATGCATACACCTCAAAGAATCAGGCAAGGCTAGTCAATAGGCCATGGGCCCTTTCCTTTCCACAATCTCGAAAGATCCCACAAACCTAGGAGAGATTTTAGCACCCTTTCCAAACTTGATCGAACTCTTATGCGGTTTCACCCGCAAGAATACTAGATCGCCAACTTCATAGCTACGATCGAAATGATGCGCATCGACATAACTCTTCTATCGATATTGCACTTCCTTGATCCGTTGTCTTATTGTTTAAATTTGATATTCCATTTCTTGGATCACTTCTGGTCCCACCATGACCCTATCCTCAAGCCGATCCCAACTCAAAGGCATCCGACATGGTCACCCACAAAGAAACTTGAAGGGTGCCATCTTAATGGTGCTTTGATAACTGTTGTTGTATGCAAACTATACCAGTGGTAAGAACTCTTCCCAATGCTTTTTTCGTTCCATAACGTACCTACACAACATATCCTCCAAGATTTGGTTTTTTCATTTGGTCTTCCCATATGTCTTCGGGTGATACGTGGTACTAAAGTTAAGTTGGGTTGCCAAGGCCTCTTTAAAACTAGTCCAAAATCGTCCTGTAAACATTGATCCTCTATCAGATATTATCCTCTTAGGCACGCCATCGTAGGGATGATTTTAGGGGTAAATTTCGCTCATGGCCTAATTTTCCATGGTTTTTCCCAAAAAATGATTCGCTATTCTAAAGATGATTCGCCCAAATTCTATAGGATAAAATTATTTTACCTTAAAAATCACCAAAATTTTATACAAACTATATAAAATCCTTTGAAATTTGAATATTTTTACAAAAATATTGCCAAACATTTTATAGTTAGCATATGAAGGATTAGTAATATTCACCAAGGTTTCTACATTTTAAAATAAATTTCCATCCTTAAAATCATCCCTAACGCCATGCAGCCTCACAATCTCACTAATGAAAACTCTAGCTATGTCACCTGCCTCATACGTCGTATGCACATGAATAAAATGGGCACTCTTCATCAGAGTGTCGACTACCACAAAAATCAAGTCGTGTCTCCTTGTCGTTAGTGGCAATCCAACAATGAAATCCATCGAAATGACCTCCCATTTCAATTCTGGAATAGCGTGTGGATGTAGTAATAATGCCAGATGTCTATGTTCAATATTCACCCGCTGACATTCTAGTCATCTGGCCATGTAGTTGACTATTTCTAACTTCATTCATTTCCAGAAGAATAAGGGTTTAAGGTCTACCCTCATCTTCATGACTCTGGGATAATCCATGTACACTGCTCTATGAGCCTTGTTTAGGATCAAACTCCTCAACTCGCCATTGTGTGGTACATAAATTCGACCTTTAAATCTCATTAATCCATCATTATCCATAGTAAATCCCTCAAATTTTGGTATCATCATTGTGTTTTGTTAGTAAAAAATCCTTGACCTCTTTGTACTAGTCATTGTCAGACTGTAAGGTTAGAATCTTTCCACATAGATTCATCTGAAGAGGCATCAGACGAATTATTAATTCTTGAATTTTCTTTACCACCTTCTTGTTACATGTCTAAATAGTTTTTTTTGTTCAAAGGTTATACTGAGACCTAGGTTTTCAATTCACTAGGCTTGGCGACAATTTTGAAGGGAATATTTGTTATTAAACTTTACTTATCACATCATTCATTTTAATGTTGACTAGGTCCTAAGGAGGCATAGTTTTCTAGGCATTAGGTTGATTAAATTACCATAGTTAAACTCACGATGTGCCCTTTAGGACCCACTACGTGGTCCAAGGATGCCACTCATCTCTTGACTGAATTTGGCAGATGTCAAACCCTTAGAGTCAATACTCTATTAGGTGATCTTGTGGGAGACTAAGGGCCTCTAAGGAATAAGGACCATGCCTTATTGCATGCCCTTAGAATCATCGTGAGCGACTGTAATAGTATTCCCTCATGACATCACGGGTTCTCAACTAGGTAATTGTTAACCTTCAGTTCAAGCCACAGAGGGAGTGCTAGGAGGATGTGACAGGGATGTTACCACCCCTATCCCTCAATGTCTCTGGATGTCATGTGTGACTCATTTACTTCAAATGTTAGTCTGGTTGACAAGATAACGTCAACCTACATCCATCAACGAATCATGTCAGCAATAACAGTCAACATCAAATATCTAATCATATGTACATATGTCACATCAACAACATTCAAACCCTATCAATACACTCCTTGACTCGACCAAGAGTCCAAGGGGTTTCATTGATGCCTCAACATCCTCAACGTCCAGAGTCTTTTACAATCAGGAGAACCCAATCAATAGAACATGTTTATGTAAATACAACAAAATAAGATATCATCAAATCCACAATATCTCATAATCATAATCACAACAACCAATCATAAAAAGAACCGGATCACTTCCATGCAAGTGTCTTCAAAGAATAAGTTTTCTCAATGCACGCAAGAGAGGGATGTTACATACACCCCCTCTTGTTTTAAACTATGTCCCAGAGTTTCATAGTAAATAAGTGTCGAGATAAAGTGTATTACAATATCATATGTCTATCTATAAAAAATAAATGGAATTTGTTGACGCATATCATATACGTCCTCCCAGGTCGCCGAGTGTGGACTATAGTTCTCCCACTGGACCTTGACCGATTCTATTGTTAGACGTTGTAGCTATCAAATTTGATGGTCCAAGATGAGGATTGGCTCTGCTGTGAGTGCACCCTTGTTCGATACCTGCAAGGAACTCAGGTCAATAACGTGTGTACGATCACTAACATAATGTCTCATAATAGATACGTGAAAAACATCATGCATACACCTCAAAGAATCAAGCAAGGCTAGTCAATAGGCCATGGGCCCTTTCCTTTCCACAATATTGAAAGGTCCCAAGAACCTAGGAGACATTTTAGCACCCTTTCTAAAATTGATCAAACTCTTATGCGGTTTCACCCACAAGAAGACTCGATTGCCAACTTCATAACTACAATCAACACGATGCGCATCGACATGACTCTTCTGCCGATCCTACACTTCCTTGATCCTTTGCCTTATTGTTTTCATTTGATCTTCCATTTATTGGATTGCTTCTGGTCCCACCAGGATCCTATCCTCAATTCGATCCCAAGTCAAAGGCGTCTGACATGGTCACCCACAAAGAAACTTTAAGGGCACCATATTAATGGTGCTTTGATAACTGTTGTTGTATGTAAAATCTACTAGTGGAAAGAACTCTCCTCAATGAATTTTTCGGTCCATAACGTACATACGCAACATATCCTCCAATATATGGTATTTTATTTTAGTTTGCATGTCTGTCTCCGGGTGATACATGGTACTAAAGTTAAGTTGGGTTCCCAAGACCTCTTGGAAACTAGTCCAAAATCATCCTATAAACACCGATCCTCTATTAGATATTATCGTCTTAGGCACGCCATGCAGCCTCACAATATCATTGATGAAAACTCTAGCTATGTTAGGTTCCTCATATGTTGTATGCATAGGAATAAAATGGGCACTCTTCGCCAGAGTGTCGACTACCACAAAAATTGAGTCGTGTCTCCTTGTCGTCAGTGGAAATCCAACAATGAAATCCATCGAAATGACCTCCCATTTTGATTCTGGAATAGCATGTGGCTGTAGTAATCATGCCAAATGTCTATGTTCAACCTTCACCTGCTTACATTCTAGACATCTGGCCATGTAGTTGACTATTTCTACCTTCATTTTTTTCTAGAAGAATAAGGGTTTAAGGTATGCCCTCATCTTTGTGACTCTAGGAGGATCCATGTACAGTACTCTATGAGTCTCATTTAGGATCAAACTCCTCAACTCATCATCGGGCGGTACATAAATTCGACCTTTAAATCTCATTAATCTGTCGTTATCTACACTAAATCCCTCAAATTTTGGTACCATCATTTTGTTTTGTTCGTAAAAAATCTCTTACCTATTTGCACCAATCATTGTCGCACTGTAAGGTTAAAATCTTTCCACGTATATTCGTATGAAGAGGAATCACCGAAAATATGCAAGGTCTCTGACTGAATGCATCAACCACTTTGTTCATTGTTCCTTTTATGTATGTAATATCGAAATCGTACTCGCTAAACAATTCTGACCAACGACGTTGTCGCGCATTCAAGTCGCTTTGCATAAAGATGTGTTGTAGACCACAGTGGTCCATTTTTTGTTTGAATTTTCATCCAATAAGGTAGTGTCTCCAAACTTTCAAGGCATAAATAATGGCTAACAACTCCAAATCATGCATTGCATAGTTCTCCTCATGCCTTCTCAAATTTCTCGAGATGTAAGTGATCACTGGACCATCTTGCATCAAGAGTCCACCTAAGCCTTCCTTGGATGCATCAGTGCATACCAAGAAGTCCGCGTCCATGTCAAGGACTTTCAATATTGGTGTTGTCATCAATAGCTCCTTGAGCCTATGAAATGACTCCATTCATTTCTTGGTCCAAACAAACTTCTTGTTCTTGTTCCGCAATTCCGTAATCGGATTTTCTATCTTCGAAAAACCCTCGATGAGCAGTCGATAATATCCCGCTAAACCCATGAATCTATGCACTTCGGGGAGATTTTTCGACACAGGCCATTCCATAATAGCCTCAACCTTTGCTATATGCATAGCGATACCTTCGCTAGATATGACATGCCCTAAGTAGTGAATCTTTGATTGATAAAACGAGCATTTAGACAATTTCCCATACAATTTGTTCTCTCGTAGACACTGTAGTGCCATGCGTAAGTGCTCATCATGCTCCTCCATCGTTTAAGAGTAAATAAAAATATTGTCAGTTAATACTTGGATGAACTTGTCTAAGTATTCACGGAACACCCCATTCATCAAACTCATAAATACCCCTTGGGTGTTCTTCAGTCCAAATGGTAAAACAATAAACTCGTAATGTCCAAACCTCATATTAAAGGCAGTCTTAGGGATGTCGTCTTCTTTGATTCATAACTGGTGATACCTTGATCTCAAGTTGATCTTTGAAAACATCGTCACACATTTCATCTAATCAAACAAATCATCAATCCTTGGAAACATATATTTATTTTTGATCGTTACCTTGTTCAATTAACGATAATCAATGCAAAGTCTCCACGATCCATCCTTCTTCTATATGAATATAACATGTGCACTCCATGGTGACACACTTGGACGTATAAGTCCTAGGTCCAACAACTCCTTCAGTTGCATTTTCAACTACGGTAACTCCAGGGTCCACATCCAATAAGGCATTCTTTCTATCGGTTCAGTTCCTGGTTTTAGGTCGATGCTAAATTCTAGTTCCCTCTCTGGCGGCGTCCCAAGTAACTCCTCAAGGAAGACATACACAAACTCTCGCACCACCCAAATGTTTTCTAGGCCTTCCTCTACTCCCTTCTCATTTAATGAAAGGATTGCATAAAGATTACATCCCTTGTGCATTCTCTTTCATAGATGCAAGGAAGAGATGAACCTAATAGAGACTCCTTGGTTCCAACCTACAATCATGCATCTCTGTCCCTCATCATCGACCAAGCTCAAACATTTCATCTTATAGTCGAGTATCGCATCATGCGATTCCAACTAGTCCATACCAATCACGACGTCATAAGACCCTAATGTTGTGACGTACAGGTTGGCTCTAGTGACAAACTCTCCTAGGTTAAGTATATATCTCGTAACCTTCCCACCAACCTTATGATTGGCTCCTGAAGCCATTTATACAAAGCTAAACTCGTCCTGTTTGACTTCCTTTACCTTAATTCTTTTTAGCTCTGCACCAGAAATAAAACTCTCGGTAGCACCTGGATCTATCAAAATACTAAGGGTCTGGTCAACGATAGTACCTAACGTCTCGAGCAGAGTTGAATGGTTCTCTCCTTGGCGGTTATTCACAGCTGCATGAATCCGATGGGCCTTCCCCAAATATCCCATGGTAGTGGGTCCGACTGATCCATATGCTCTAGTACTCTCCACTAGGAAGTCACATTGGTAATGTGTCTCTCCACATATCCAACACCCTTTCTTTGGTCTAGTACTCATGGTACCCGAAGTAGAAGATGACGACCCACCGTCCTGAAACCATGGTCTGTTCTGTGGAACATGCCTAAAATGATGTTGTTGCAGTTGACGATGTTGTTGGTGTTGTGGTCCTTGGTAAGGAGTATACTACTGAGGCACTGGTCGCCAAGGTGTAGTGAAAGTGGATCCTCTCTGGAAGCCATGATATCCTGTAGAATGTCTAGCTGGTGTCTAATGATTCTACGCACCAGATGACACCTGGCTCATAGGTCTCGCTGGAGTCCTGCTCTGACCCCCGCTGATAAGATCCCCCTCTGCTATGATGGAATTATTGACAACATCATGTAAGGTTTGAGACATCAGAATCCTAACCTTTGCACAAATGTTGACATTAAGGCAAAACATGAACCTGTTGACCTTAAGTTTCTCGGTATTCAGGTGTAGAGCATACTAAAGTAGCTCCATAAAACGAGCCTCGTACTCGAGCACCATATGACTGCCCTGCCACAAGGCATTGAACTCATTGAGTTGACGCTCAATGAATTCCTCAGATAGATACCTCTCCGGAACCATTCGTCGATGTTAGGGACCTAATCCCTCATGTAGGTAGAACAATATATCCTAATGTAATAAAGGTCAATATTAATAAGGCCTAGCAATAAGGAAGAATAAGTCGAATGTGAGAATACCTAATAGAAGCTTCTGCTTCTAGAAGGATATTCCTCTAGATGGTTATTTTGATAGACATATTTAGTATAAATAGGAGTCGAGGGTATGAGAATTGTTGTCTTGGATATTATTGTACTAGAGCTCTTCTTTGCTTGAGGTTTCCCCCTCGAAGAGGAAAGTGAACATTGCTCTCAGTAATCTAAGTGATCTTTCTGGTGTTATTCTGGTATCATTTTGGCATTATTGTGGTGTTTTTCTGGTTATATTGTTTCTCATCTGCCATTTATAGCATTTTATTTCTGTTCTGCATACTTTTTATATCTAGAATATTAAAAGTGGTATCAGAGCACTTTCATTGACAGAAAATTGTGGGTTAAGATTTTTGTCAGGGTAGAGACTATTCCAGCGTCTTTAAGCTACAAATATCTATCATTACATGCATAAACCCGTGGTCAGGGAGTCATACATGCAGGAAATACAAATGGTACTTAAGCGTACTTATGTTGGCCACCCTTGTAATCCATTTTGGTACCCCTTCGAGTGATAGTGCATCAGAAAACACTTGTATACAGATCGAACTATATTTCCTGAAGCCCTCTTTAGATAAACCAATCGATTTCATGACTGCTAAAGTGACATCGAGAGAAACACTTGGGAAGATACTCTCTAGTACCTGGGTATTCAGGTAGTACAACTAAGGCCATAGTATAACCTCCTTAGTTGTTTCCCTGAGATATTGGGTCGAGTACTACTGTTGGACCCTGCACATATATCATAGAGCTATAACATAGGGAAAAAACTTGTCTGTAGAACCCTTAAATACCTAACCCTTGGGGACGGAAACAAAAAACAAAAAAGACAAGATATATTGCTGCGTAACAGTGCCTCCTTCATTTGAGTTGCCAAATCACTACACATTTCTTCTTGATTAATAATTTGGGCATTTCATCATTGTAGTATTCTTTAGACTAGATTATAACTCTGCAGGTGTAAAAAAAAAGTTTGGATTTTGTTGCACCATTATTTGAGACCTATTCCATTGGATTTATCTGTTTGTCCTTATCACATTCATACCTATCATTTTTCAAAAAATAATTTGACCCCACCCACCCCTTTTTGGTTCCCTCGTCATCATGGCCCATACCCGTAGCCAATACCTGGAAGCTCTCTTTAATACCTTGCAATCTAATTTCACAGAGACCCAAAAAGAAGTGAGACAACTTAGTGCCAATATTTCCACCATCAATAAAAACATGCATTCCTCCATCACTGCCTCAATCAAGGAACTCAAAGAAGACCTCAAACAAGACATTACTACCCATATTGAATCTATCGCTTCCATGATTTGCACCAAGCTACATATCCCTACAGATACCTCTTTATCTGACCCACCTTTGCATATCGAAGCTGAAAATTTCTCTCATTCCCATCATTTTCATCCCCATCACTTTCAGCGTGACCTACTCCTTCCGTGTGTGGATGTGACCAAATTTGGTGGCTCGGATCACACTGGTTGGGTAACTCAAATGGAACATTATTTCTCTTTGTAGGGCATTATAGATGACTTGGCCAAACTCCAGTATGGTGTTCTTCATCTGGATCAAGAACGTTGGCTATGGTGGAAATGGAGAAAAAATGCTCATCAAAGGTATGTTTCTTTGACACACTTTGTGGAAGAGCTTTATGAATGCTTTGACATTGACACCAACCATTTATGTCATTTGACAAATTTGAAACAATCTAGCATAGTGGAAGACTTTATAGCTTCTTTTGAGTGACAGGGTTTTCATACAGAGGGCATATTTGATGATTTTTTTTTAGAATGTTTTATTAGTAGCCTCAAGGATGCAATTCGTGCCCATGTCCTCATGGCTCGACCTCAGAGTTGGGTGGAGGATAATAAATGAGATAAGGAAGCACAATAGGTTGTCTTTTCTAAAAAATAGAAACCCTCCTTTATTCCTCAAACTAAATCAGTAAATCCCACTCATCCTTCTACTCCACTAAATATACAAAAATTGACAAGGGATGAAATGGCTGAACGCCAAATCAAATGCCTTTGTTATAATTGTGATGAAAAATATTTTCCGAGACACAAGTGTAAGGAACAAAATATTTTTATGGCCATCTAGAAGGATGTTTTAGAAGAGGATGTTGAAGCTCCCCTTGTGTCTGATTCACCTGAAACCACTGACATAACCCCTCCCCCAGACCCTCCCAAAATAGAACCGATCATTTCCCGAAATTCTCTCACTGGATTCTCTTCTCCCCAAACCCTCAAACTAATTGGCTACATCAAGCATAGTAAGGTCATCATTCTTGTTGATAGTGGAATCACCCATAATTTTATTCATCGTTGAATTTCCCAAGAAACTAATTTCTATATCTATGCAGTCAATAATTTCCAAATCATGATTTCCAATGGCGGGTCCATGAAATGTGGAGGGCGTTGTGAAAATATGCATCTCCAAATTGGTGACTACCACCTGAAATATCATATGTTTTCTATTGACATGGGCGGTTGTGACATTGTGTTGGGTGCAGACTGGCTAAGGACTTTAGGTCCCATTCTCATGGATTTTAAGGAATTAACCATGCATTTTGACTAGGAGGGCCAACAATATAAGTTCCAAGGAATCACTATTGGTTCCCTTGAGATCATTAGTTCCCATTGCATGGAAAAAATGCTAAAAAAAGGTCATTCGTTCATTATTGTGCAAATCCATTCCATACAAGCAACTGGGACACCCTCTATGTCGCAAGACCTCCAATCCATCCTCTCTAAACATCAAGTGGTTTTTTCCACTCCTTAGGGACTCCCTCCTTCCCATGGTGTTCATGATCATTCTATTCCCCTTGTCCCAGGAAGCCTTCCTCCGAATATCCGTCCCTATCATCACCCCTTTTACAAAAAAAAGGAAATTGAGAAAATGGTTCAAGAACTGCTTAACACAAGTGTTATCCACCCTAGTACGAGACCCTACTCTTCTGATATGGTCACGGTCATGAAGAAATAAGGTTCTTGGAGCATGTGTCCTGACTTTTGTGCCCTCAACAAACTCACCATTAAAGAGAAATTTCTCATTCATGTCATTGATGACCTCTTGGATGAACTGAGTGGCGCCCACTTATTTACTAAACTTGATCTTCATTCTGGCTACCACCAGATCCATATGAAATAGGCAAACATTCCTAAGACAACCTTTAGAAGTCATGAGGGCCACTATGAGTTTTTGGTCATGCCCTTTGTCTTGCGTAATCCTCCCTCCACTTTTCAAAGCCTCATGAATCATGTCTTCCATCCTTTTCTCTATCATTTTGTCTTAGTTTTCTTTGATGATATCCTCATCTATAGAAAATCCTGGATAAACCATCTTGCTCATGTGGATCAATTTCTCCATCTACTCTCTCAGCACCAACTTTTCCTGAAACAATCTAAATGTTCTTTTGGCACCTCAAAAGTCGAGTACTTGGGTCATCTTGTTGGAAAGCACAGCATCAGGGTGTATCCTAAAATGATTGAAGATATGCAAGACTGGCCTCACCCAAAGACTCTCAAAATCTTGCGTGGATTTTTGGGCTTAACATGTTATTATCGCAAGTTTGTTAAGAATTATGGAAAGATTGCAGTCCCTCTCATTGCACTCCTTAAAAAGAATTCTTTCACCCAGACTCCAGAAGCTACTCAGGATTTTCAAGCCTTAAAGATGGCCATGTGCACCACTCCAGTCCTGGCCCTTCCTAATTTCACAAAGACCTTTGTCCTGGAATGTGATGCTTCAAGTAAAGGAATTGGCATTGTCCTTATGCAAGAGGGTCAACCTTTACCAACAAACAACTGTTTGAATTAAACTTGGCCAAATATATCTATGAAAAGGAAATGTTGGATATTATGCATGTCGTTGATCTTTGGTGCCCTTATCTATTGCAGCACCGCTTCCAAATTAAGACATATCATTGAAGCCTCAAGTATTTTCTGGAACAACGCATTTCCTCCCCAGAGCAAGAAAAATGGGTGACTAAGCTCTTTGGATATGATTATGAGATCATTTACAAGAAATGAAAAGATAATGTGGTTCCAGATGCACTTTCTCGAAAATATGAAGATGAAGGGTCCCTTTTTTCTCTCTCCTTCATTGTACCAGATTGGCTCCAAGATGCTTGCTAGGAATTGCTACATGATACCAAACGTTCACATATGATACAACAATTGTAGTCCAATTCTCCAGTTTCCCCAGGGTACTCTTGCGTCCATGATGAACTTTGATACAAATGTCGTTTGTATTTAAGTAAACAACCAAAACTTAAATCCATGGTATTTTTTGAGCTTCATGTTACATCCACAACTAGGCAATCTAGGTTTACCAAAACCTATGACGGGGTCAAACGTTCTTTTTTCTGGGATGGTATGAAAAAGGACATTCATAATTTTATGGCTTAATGTGATGTGTGTTAATGCAACAAGGGAGAAATAGTCAAATCTCCTAGGACACTACAACCGCTTCTGGTTCCATCTACTATTTGGCGGGATATCGCTATGGATTTTATTGTAGGCTTACCTAAATCAGGAAATAAATCAATCATCATTGTGGTAGTTGATCGCCTTTCCAAGTATGCTCCTTTATGTTGTCTTAAATACCCATTTACAACATCCACTGTGGCTCAACTTTTCATGGATCAGGTCTTCAATCTTCATGGCATGCCACATTCTATTGTTTTTTTATCTGACCCAAATTTCACCATACATTTTTGTCAAGAACTATTCAAGCTACAAGGAACCCAATTTCATCTCAGCACAACTTATCATCTCCAGAATGATGGTCAAATTGAAGTTGTCAACAAGTTTTTGGAAACATATTTGAGGTTTTTGCCTCGGAAAAGAAAAATCAGTGGGCTCAATGGTTACAACTAGTTGAATGGTGGTACAACACTTCATACCATACATCTACTTGCATGACTCCTTTTTAAGTGGTATATGGAAAAAATCCACCTTCAATTCTATCATATTTACCAGGTGTCTCAAAGGTCCAGGTAGTTGACCAAACGCTTATAGTTCGAGAGGATATTCTTCGTACCCTCAAAAAGAATTTGGTCATGTCCCAGAATTGCATGAAGCAACAAGAATATCAAGGTCACTCTGAACATCAATTTGCAGAAGGGGATCATGCGATTCTTTGACTGCAACCTTACAAGAAAAATTCCCTCAAGGATGACCATTGTCCAAAACTAGGGCCCAAATTTTACGATCCTTATACCGTTATCAAGAGTGTGGGACAGGTGGCCTATCAGTTAAATTTTCCCAGTCATTCTAAGCTACATCCTGTTTTTCATGTTTCCTGCTTAAAGAAGGTGATTGGAACTAAGTTCGAAAATCAAACCAACCTTCCCGAGTTGGACGAAGAAGGATCCATTTGGCTACAACCATAAGAATTTTTGGATCAACGTGAGCATCGCCTATGTCAACGAACCATCAAGGAAGTGTTAGTCCAGTGGAAAGATACAACCCTTGCAGATTCCACTTGTCAACTAGCTATTATTCTACAACAATTTCCACATCTCAAGCCTTGAGGACAAGCTTGTTTTTAAGGGGGAGGACATGTTAGGGACCTAACCCCTCACATAGGTAGAATAATATATTCTGATGTAATAAAGTTCAATATTAATAAGGCCTAGCAATAAGGAAGAATAAGTCGAATGTAAGAAGACCTAATAGAAGCTTCTGCTACTAGAAGGATCTTCCTCTAGATGGTTCTTTTGATAGACATATTTAGTATAAATAGGAGTCGAGGGTATGAGAATTGTTGTCTTGGATATTATTGTAATAGAGAACTTATCTGTTGGATGTTGCCCCCTTGAAGAGGCAAGTGAAAATTGCTCTCAATAATCTAATTTCTCTTTCTGGTGTTATTCTGGTATCATTTTGGTATTATTTTGGTGTTGTTCTGGTTATATTGTTGCTCATCTGCCATTTCTATCATTTTATTTTTGTGCTGCATAATTTTTATATCTGGAATATTACACTCGAACAGTTCCCATGACACGTCTTCAAATACCATGTTCAACTGTGGTAGGAGTGTCTTCCACCATAGAAGATCACTCCCCTTTAGTTGAAAGACCACCATGCAAGCCTTCATGTTGGAGGTATATTCGTGAAGCGATAAGAACATCGCCATACTCTCCAACCATGACTTGACGGTTGTGTCATCTAGGGCACCAAAGGAGTGGTTAACCTTTTCCAAAAGGATAAAACCATTTTTTTCTTTCAATGTCCCCTAACCATAAGAAGCAAAAGAAAAATTGTTTAATTTTCCCCGACGCCCATTTTGGGATCTAGGCTAAGTACATCTAGCTGACCAAAATGGATTCAAACACTACCTTAACTAAGACCATCCTTCCTAATTTGGAGATCCATTTTTTGCACCAAGCATTAACTCTCCTTTCCATATTTTCTATCATCCATAACCAATTGCCCTTTCTATAATGGTTTTCCGTCAAGAGATGTTGTTCCTTCAAGAGATGTTTTTCTATAATGGTTTTCCTTCAAGAGATTTTGTTTCTTCCCAACACACTAATAATATCAGTTAGAGGGAGAGTTTATCCCTATTGATCTTCATTCCTGTTTCTTGACAAAAAATGTTCAAAAGTTCATTGAGATAGTCCTCTGATTCCCTTGTCCCTTCACAAAAAGTGAGAATGTCAGATACAAATAACATGTGAGTTATGTTACATGAAGTCCCTAGGTTGATTCTTTTTAGTCTTCCAGGTATCGAGGCTTCCTTTGGTAATATTCTAATTCTTTTAGCCACTAGAAGGAAAAGAAGAGGATAACCCTATCTAATACCTCTTTAAGCTCTAAAAAAGGGGGATGTTGAGCGATTTATAAGAATAGTTAAATAATTAGAGTTGATATAGATAAGAGTCCAAGTAACAAAGCATGACTAAATTCCAAATGAATGAGAAGACATTTGAGGTAAACCTAGCTTACCATATCAAAGGACTTGGAGAGGTCAACCTTTAAGGTAAGAGATTTCTTATTCCTAGTTTTGATGGAGTGCAATCCCACTTGCACTATTCCATTTTCTTCATGAATCTATTATACTTTGTGAAATCTAAATT
>ML826019.1:0-11076 GCA_009831015.1 Picea engelmannii | reverse complement strand
TTAAGTAATTCATCTAACTTTTATTGATTGAATAATGGTGTGCCTGAGACTTTAATAGAATTGCGCCTCAAGTCGGTTTTTGATAGATAGATTGTGTATGTAAAATCTTGTGTGCCTGTAAATTAAAGGTCCATTGAAGAAGTGTTTAAATGTTTGGATTGTCTGGTGGAGCATCTTGAAAAATGTTGAATCTTGATTGTTTTTCTCGCTCATTGTAAGGGTTCTAGTGACTTGTGTCGTTGTTGTCTATTGCTTGATTATGTGCGTTGGGTTCGTCATCATCAAGTTGTGTGGATTGAATGATGTTGTTGTTCCCTTACTTTTTTCTTAGCGAAAAAAAAATTGCACTTGATTGTACCCCATGTAGTCGTAACGAATGGGGTCGTTACATATGGTATCAGAGCGGGTTTGACCTGTGACTTGGGATCACTATGGCTTCCGTTGATTAGATAATTGATTATGATGTCTCTAATTAAATTGATTTGTGTTCGTGCAGGTAATAATGGTTAGAGGATGTCGTGGAGGCAAACGACGAGGTGTTATGGGAGGAGGCATGATGCCCCATCCATGCCTGAGGTGTCTAACCCCCAGGGAGAAGAACAGGTTGTCAGGAAGGAACATATAGTTGTGGGTGATGTGGTTGGGATGATGAGGTCCTTTCAAAGGATGTCTAAGGCACTGATCACTTGTTTGGATAGAGATGAGGCTAGGGCATCGTCACCCCCTGAGGATCCACCGTGTGCTCCGGTCAGTACTGGTAGCATTCACCGTGAACTCGAGAAGGTCAAATTTCTCGAGTTCTTTGGTGCTCCGGATGGAACAACCATCGAGGCGGAGAGTATGGTGATGTGATTTGAAATTTGTGAATATACCTCCAACATGAAGGTTTGCATGGCGGTCTTCCAACTGAAGGGGAGCACTCTTCTATGGTGGAAGATGCTCCTACCGCAGTTGAACATGTTCGTCGAATACGTGTCATGGGAATTGTTTCAGTGTAATATTCCATATATATAAATTATGCAGCACAAAAATAAAATGATAGAAATAGCAGATGAGCAACAATATAACTAGAACAACACCACAATAATACCAAAATGATACCAGAATAACACCAGAAAGAGAGCTTAGATTACTAAGAGCAATGTTCACTTTCCTCTTCAAGGGGGAAACAACAGAGCAGATCTCTATTACAATAATATCCAATACAACAATTCTCATACCCTTGACTCCTATTTATACTAAATATGTTTATCAAAAGAACCATCTAGAGGAAGATCCTTCTAGAAGCGGGAGCTTCTATTAGGTCTTCTTACATTTGACTCATTCTTCCTTATTGCTAGGCCTTATTAATATTGAGCTTTATTACATCAGAATATATTATTCTACCTACATGAGGGGTTAGGTCCCTAACATGTCCTCCCCCTTAAAAAAAACCTTGTCCTCAAGGCTTGAGATGTGGAAATTGTTGTAGAATAGTAGCTAGTTGACAAGTGGAATATGTTGGGGTTGTACCTTTCCACTGGATTAACACTTCATTGATGGTTCGCTGATGTAGGTAACACTCACACTGGTGCTTATGGTTGTAGCCAAATGGATCCTTCTTCATCCAACTCGAGAAGGTTGGTTTGAGTTTGGCAGTTAGTTCCAATCACCTTCTTTAAGAAGGAAACATGAAAAACATGATGTATCTTAGAATGATTGGGAAAAGCTAACTGATAGGCCACTTGTCCCGTACGCTTGAGAATGGTATAAGGACCATAAAATTTGGGCTTTATTTTTTGACAATGGTCAGCCTTGAGGGAATTTTTCTTATAAGGTTGTAGTCAAAGAAACATCTGATCCCCTTCTACAAAATGATGTTCAGAGCGACCTTGATCTTCTTGTTTCTTCATGTGATTCTGGTCCATGACCAAATTCTGTTTGAGGGTACGAAGAATAGCCTCTCAAACTATAAGCGTTTGTTCAACCGCTTGGACCTTCGAGACACCTGGTAAATATGAGAGAGTTGAAGGTGGAGTTTGTCCATATACCACTTCAAAAGGAGTCATGTGGGTAGATGTATGGTATGAAGTGTTGTACCACCATTCAACTAGTGGTAACCATTGAGCCCACTGATTTTTCTTTTCCGAGGAAAAACACCTCAAATATGTTTCCAAAAACTTGTTGAAAAATCCAGTTTGACCATCATTCTGGGGATGATAAGCTGTGATGAGATGCAATTGGGTGCCTTGTATCTTGAACAGTTCTTTCCAAAAATTTCTGGTGAAAGTTGGGTTGTGATAAAAAATAATAGAATGCGGCATGCCATGAAGCTTGAAGACCTGATCCATGAAAAGTTGAGCCATAGTGGATGTTGTAAATGGGTCTTGAAAAGCACATAAATGGGCATAATTGGAAAGGAGATCAACTACCACCATGATGATTGATTTATTTTCTGATTTAGGTAAGCCTACAATAAAATCCATAACGATATCCCTCCAAATAGAAGGTGGAATCGGAAGCAGTTTTAGTGTACCAGGAGATTTGACTGTTTCTCCCTTGTTTCATTGACACACATCACATTCAACCACAAAATTACGAACATCTTGCTTCATACCATCCCATAAAAAAGAATGTTTGACCCTGTCAGAGGTTTTGGTAAACTTGGAGTGCCCAACTGTAGGTGTAGCATGAAGCTCAAAAAGTACCGTGGATTTAAGTTTTGACTGTTTACTTAAATACAAACGGCCTTTGTATAGAATTTCATCATGGAGCCAAGAGTACCCTAGGGAAACTGGAGAATTGGACTACAATTGTTGTATTAGATGTGAACTTTTGGGATCATTTAGCAATTCCTAGCAAGCGACTTGGAGCCAATCTGGTACAATGAAGAAGAGAGGAAAAAGGGACCCTTCATCTTCATATTTTCAGAAAAGTGCATCTGCAACTGCATTGTCTTTTCCTTTCTTGTAAGTGATCTCATAATCATATCCAAAGAGCTTAGTCGCCCATTTTGTTGCTCTAGGGAGGAAATGCATTGTTCCGGAAAATACTTGAGGGTTTGATGATATGTCTTAATTTGGAAGCGTTGCCCCAATAGATAAGGGTGCCAAATATCAATGGCATGTACAATAGCCAACATTTCCTTTTCATAGATTGATTTCCCAAATTTCGTTTAGATAGTTGTTTGTTGGTAAAGGCCAAAGTCCGACCCTCTTGCATAAGGACAGGGCCAATTCCTTTCCATGAAGCATCACATTCTAGGACAAAGGTCTTTGTGAAATCAAGAAGGGCCAGGACTGGAGTGGTGCACATGGCCATCTTCAAAAATCCTTAGCAGCTACTAGAGTCTAGGTGAAAGAATTCTTTTTAAGGAATGCAGTGAGAGGGGCTGCAATCTTTCCATAATTCTTAACAAACTTGCAATAATAACCTGTTAAGCCCAAAAATCCACACAGGGTTTTGAGAGTCTTTGAGTGAGGCCATTCTTGCATAGCTTCAATCTTTTTAGGATCCACCCTGATGTCATCCTTTCCAACAAGATGACCTAAGTACTCAACTTTTGAGGTGCCAAAAGAACATTTAGATTGTTTCAGGAAAATTTGGTGCTGAGAGAGTAGATGGAGAACTCGATCCACATGAGCAAGATGCTCTATCTAGTTTTTTCTATAGATGAGGATATCGTCAAAGAAAACTAAGACAAAATGATGAAGAAAAGGATGGAAGACATGATTCATGAGGCTTTGGAAAGTGGAGGGAGCATTACACAAGCCAAAGGACATGACCAAAAACTCATAGTGGCCCTCATGAGTTCTAAATGTTGTCTTAGGAATGTATACCTCTTTCATATAGATCTAGTGGTAGCCAGAACGAAGATCAAGTTTAGTAAAGAAGTGGGCACCACCTAATTCATCCAAGAGGTCATCAATGACATGAATGGGAAATTTGTATTTAATGGTGAGTTTGTTGAGGGCACGAAATTCAGGACACATGTGCCAAGAACCTTCTTTATTCATGACCATGACCATATCACAAGAGAAGGGGATCGTACTAGGGTGGATAACACCTACGTTAAGAAGTTATTGAACCATTTTCTCAATTTCATTTTTTTGGGAAAAGGGGTGACGATAGGGATGGATATTCGGAGGAATGATTCCTGGGACAAGTGGAATGGAATGATCATGAACACCACGGGAAGGAGGGAGTCCCTGAGGAGTGGAAAAAACCACTTGATGCTTAGAGAGAATGGATTGGAGGTCCTGCAGGACAAAGGGTGTCCTAGTTTCTTGTATGGCATGGAGTTGGGAAATAATGTTTGAATGAACTTTTTTTAGAATCGTTTCCATGTGATGGGAACTAATTATCTCAGGGGAACCGATGATGATGCCTTGGAACTTATGTTGTTGGCCCTCCTGGTCGAAATGCATGGTTAATTCCTTAAAATCCATGAGAATGGGACCCAAAGTCCTTAGCTAGTCTGCACCCAACACAATGTCACAATGACCCATGTCGATAGAAAGCATATGATATTTTAGGTAATAGTCACCAATTTGGAGACACACATTTTCACAAGGCCCTCCACATTTCATGGACCCGCCATTGGAAATCATGATTTGAAAATTATTGACTGCATGAATATAGAAATTAGTTTCTTGGGAAATGTAGCGATGAATAAAATTATGGGTGCTTCCACTATCAACAAGAATGGTGACCTTCCTATGCTTGATGTAGCCAATTATTTTGAGGGTTTGGGGAGCAGAGAAGCAAGTGAGATAATTTAGGGAAATCACCGGTTCTACTTCGAGAGGGTTTGGGGGAGGGGTTATGTCAGTGGGTTCATGTGACTCAGACACAAGGGGATTTTCAACATCCTCTTCTAAAACATCCTTCGATATGGCCATAAAAATCTTTTGTTCCTTACACTTTTGTCCTGGAAAATATTTTTCATCACAATTATAAAAAAGGCCTTTGAGTTGGCATTTAGCCATTTTGGCCCTAGTCAATTTTTGGATATTTAGTGGAGTAGAAGGAGGAGTGGGATTTACTAGTTTAGTGTGAGGAATAAAGGAGGGATTCTAGTTTTGAGAAGAGACAACCTGTTGTGATTCCTTAGCTCCTTTAGTATCCTCCACCCAAATCTAATTCCGAGACATGAGGACATGGGCACGAATCTCATCCTTGAGGCCACTAATAAAATATTCTCAGAAAAAAGCATAAGACATGCCCTCTGTAAAAAAAGCTAGTCACTCAAAAGAAGCTATAAAGTCTCCCACTGTGCCATATTGTTTCAACTTTGTCAAATGGCCTAAATGGTTGGTGTCATTATCAAAGCGTTCATAAATCTCTTCCACAAAGTGTGTCCAAACAACATACCCTTGACGGGAAGTTTTTCTCCATTTCCACCATTGCCAACGTTCTTGATCTAGATGAAGAACACCATACCGAAGTTTGGCCAAGTCATCTGTAATGCCCTACAAAGAGAAATAATGTTCCATTTGAGTTACCCATCCAGTGGGATCCGATCCTTCAAATTTGGTCACATCCACACACAGAAGGAGTAGGTCATGCTGAAAGTGATGGGGATGAAAATTATGGGAATGAGAAGAAGTTTCAGCTTCATTATGCAAAGGTGGGTCAGATAAAGTGAGATTTGTAGGGATATGAAGCTTGGTACCGATCATGGAAGTGACAGATTCAAGATGGGTAGCAATTTCTTGTTTGAGGTCTTCTTTGAGTTCCTCTATTGAGGCAGCGATGGAGAAATGCATGTTTTTACTGATGGTGGAAATATTGGCACTGACTTGTCTCACTTCTTGTTGGGTATCTGTGAAATTAGATTGCAAGGTATGAAAGTGAGCTTCCAAGTATTGGCTACGGGTATGGGCCATGATGATGAGGGAACCAAAAAGGGGTGGGTGGGGTCAAAATTTTTGCTGAACAATGATAGGTATGAATGTGATAAGGACGAAGAGATAAATCCAATGGAATAGGTCTCAAATAATGGTGCAAAAAAATCCAGAACTTTTTTTTTACACTTGCGGAGTTATACTCCGGTCTAGAGAATACTACAGTGATGAAATTCCCAAATGCTTAATCAGGAAGAAATGTATAATGATTTGGCAACTCGAATTATCCCCAAGGGTTAGGTATTCAAGGGTTCTACAGACAAGGGTTTCCCCTGTACTATAGCTCTCTGATATATGTGTGGGGTCCAACAATAGTACTCGACCCAATATCTCAGGGCACCAACTAAGGAGGCTAGACTGTGCCCTTAGCCGTACTACTCGACTACCCAAGTACTAGAGAATATCTTCCTGAGTTTTTTTCTCGGTGTCACTATAGCAGTTAGGTAGCCGATCGGTTTATCTAAATCTAGGTTGATCCATATACAAGTGTTTTCTGATGCGCTATCACTCGAAGGGGTACCAAAAGGGATTACAAGGGTAGCCAACATATGTGTGCTTAAGTACCACTTGCATTTCCTGCATGTATGACTCCCCGACCATGGGTTTATGCATGTAAAGACAGATCTTTGTAGCTTAAAGATGATGGACTACATCTCTACCCTGAAAAAAAATTAACCCACAATTTTCTACCAAGGAAAGTGCTCTGATACCACTTGTAATATTCCAGATATAAAAAGTATGGAGAACAAAAATAAAATGCTAGAAATGGAAGATGAGAAACAATATAACCAGAACAACACCACAATAATACAAAAATGATACCAAAATAACACCAGAAATATCACTTATATTACTGAGAGCAATGTTCACTTGCCTCTTCGAGGGGGAAACCTCAAGTAGAGTAGAGCTCTATTACAATAATATACAAGACAACAATTCTCATACCCTCGACTCCTATTTATACTAAATATGTCTATCAAAAGAACCATCTAGAGGAAGATAATTTTAGAAGTGGAATCTTCTATTAGGTCTTCTTACATTTGACTTATTCTTCCTTATTGCTAGGCCTTATTAATATTGACCTTTATACATCGGAATATATTATTCTACCTACGTGAGGGGTTAGGTCCCTAATATCGATGAATGGTTCTGGGAGAGGTATCTATCTGAGGAATTCATTGAGTGTTAGCTCAACGAGTTCAATGCCTTGTGGCAGGGCAATCGTACGGTGCCCAAGTATGAGGCTTGTTTTATGGAGTTGTTTCGATATGATTTGCACCTAAATACCGAGAAACTTAAGGTCAATAGGTTCATGTTTGGCCTTAATGTCAACATTCATGCAAAGGTTAGGATTCTTATTCCTCAAACCTTACATGATGTTTTCAAGAAGGCCATCATAGCAGAGGAGGAGCTTATCAGTGGGGGTCAAAGAAGGACTCCAGCGAGACCTATGGGGCAGGTGTCATCTGGTGCATAGAAGCATCAGACACCAGCTAGAAATTCACTGTGATATTGTGGCTTCCAGAGAGGATCCACTTTCACTACACCTCGGCGACCAACACCTCAGCAACATACTCCTTATCAAGGACCACAGCACCAGCAACATCGTCGACCAACATCATTTTAGGAATACTCCACAGAACACACCATGGTTTCTTGCATGTGGGCCATCAACTTCTACTTCGGGTACCAGGAGTACTAGACCGAAGAAAGGGTGATGGATATGTGGAGAGACACATTACCAACGTGACTACCTAGTGGAGAGGACTAGAGCATCTGGATCAGTTGGAACCACTACCATGGGAGATTTGGGCAAGGCCCATCAGATTCATGCAGCGGTGAATAGCCACCAAGGAGAGCACCGATCGAGTGTGCTCGAGACGTCAGGCACCATCGTTGACTAGACCCTTATTATTATGATAGATCCAGGTGCTACTGAGAGTTTTATTTCTGGTGCAACGCTAGAAAGAATTAAGGTAAAGGCAGTCAAACATGACGAGTTTATCTTTGTAGAAATGGCTTCAGGAGCCAAACAGAAGGTTGGTGGGAAAGTTACTGGATATAGCCTTAACCTGAGAGAGTTTTTCACTAGGGCCAACCTATACATCACGACCTTAGGGTATTATGACATCATGATCGGCATTGACTGGTTGGAATCGCATGATGTGATACTCGACTATAAGATGAAATGGTTGAGCTTGGTTGATGATGAGGGACAGAGACACATGATTGTAGGTCAAAACCAAGGAGTATCCATGAAGTTCATCTCTTCCTTGCAGCTACAGAAGAGCATGCGCAATGGATGTAAGCTTTATGACATCCTTGTGCTAAATGAGAATGGAGTAGAGGAAGGTCTAGAAAATCTTCCGGTGGTGCAAGACTTTGCAAACGTCTCTCCTGAGGAGTTACCTGGGATGTCACCAGAGAGGGAACTGGAATTTACCATTGACCTAAAACCAGGAAATGAATCGATAGAAAGAACGCCTTATTGAATGTGGACCTCGGAGTTACAGGAATTGAAAATGAAACTGAAGGAGTTGTTGGACCTAGGACTTATAGGTCCAACTGTGTCACCATGGGGTGCACCTGTTATATTCATATAGAAGAAGGATGGGTTGTGGAGACTCTGCATTGAATATCATCAATTGAATAAGGAAACAATCAAGAATCAGTATCTATTGCCAAGGATTGATGATCTGTTTGATCATATGAAGGGTGTGACGATGTTTTCAAAGATCGACCTGAGATTAGGGTATCACCAGTTACGAATCAAAGAATATGACATCTCTAATACCACCTTTAAGATGAGGTTTGGAAAGTACGAGTTTATTGTTTTACCGTTTGGACTGACGAACTCCCCAGGGGTATTTATGAGTTTGATGAATGAGGTGTTTCGTGAATACTTAGACAATTTCATCCAAGTATTCACTAACGATATTTTGATTTACTCTTGAACGATGGAGGAGCATGACGAGAACTTGCGCATGGTACTATAGTGTCTACGAGAGAACAGATTGTATGAAATTTTTTCTAAATGCTCATTTTATCAATCAAAGATTCACTACTTAAGGCATGTCATATTCGGTGAAGGTATTGTTGTGGATCCAGCAAAGGTCGAGGCTATTATGGAATGTCCTATGTCAACAAATCTCCACGAAGTGCGTAGCTTCATGGGTTTAGAGGGATACTATCGGCAGTTCATCGAGGGTTTTTTGAACATAGTGAATCTGATTACATAATTGCAAAAGAAGAATAAGAAGTTTGTTTGGAACGATAAATGCACAGAGTCATTTCGGAGGCTCAAGAATATGTTGACGACAACACCAATACCGAAGGTCCTTGACATAGACACAGACTTCTTGGTATGCACTGATGCATCCAAGGAAGGATTAGGCAGACTCTTGATGCAAGACAGTCAAGTGATTGTTTACATCTCGAGAAATTTGAGAAGGCATGAGGAGAACTATGCAACGTATAATTTGGAGTTGTTAGTCATTGTTTATGCCTTGAGAGTTTGGAGACACTACCTTATTGGATGAAAATTTGAACAAAAAATGGACCACTGTGGTCTACACCACATCTTTACACAAAGCGACTTGAACATGCGACAACGGCGTTGGTCGGAATTTTTTAGCGAGTACAATTTCGAGATTACTTGCATAGAAGTAACAATGAACAGAGTGGTTGATGCATTGAGTTGAAGACCTCTCATAATTTTGGTGATGCCTATTCAGACGAATCTATGTGGAAATATTCTAACCTTACAGCGTGATAATGACTGGTACAAAGAGGTCAAGGATTTTTTTACAGAAAAAACATAATTATGGTACCAAAATTTGAGGGATTTACTGTGGATAACGACGGATTAAGAAAAAATGAAAAAAATAAGACAAAGGATGAAGGAAGTGCGAGATCAACATAGAGTTATGTCGATGTGCATCATGTCGATCATAGTTATGAAGTTGGCGATCGTTTATTCTTGCGGATGAAACCGCATAAGAGTTCGATCAAGTTTGGAAATGCTGCTAAAATCTCTCCTAGGTTCATGGGACCTTTCGAGATTGTGGAAAGGAAAGGACCCATGGCCTATCGACTAGCCTTGCCTGATTCTTTGAGGTGTATGCACGATGTTTTTCACTTATCTATTTTGAGACATTATGTTAGATATCCTACACACGTTATTGACCTGAGTTCCTTGCAGGTATCGGATGAGGATGCACTTATGGCAGAGCCAATCCGTATCTTGGACCATCGCATTCGATAGCTATGATGTCGAATAGTATATCAGGTCAAGGTCCAGTGGGACAACTATAGTCCACACTTGGCGACCTAGGAGGACGCATATGATATTCGTCAACAATTTCCATTTATTTTTTTATAGAGAGACTTATGATATTGTGATACACTTTATTTGGCACTTATTTACTGTGAAACTTCGGGACAAAGTTTAAAACAAGAGGGGGTGTATGTAACATCATGTTCTTGCGCTCACTGAGCAGAATTATTCTTTCAGGACACTTGCATGAAAGTGATCTGGTCCTTTATACAATTGGTTGTTGTGATTATGATTATGAGAAATTGTGGATTTGATGATATGTTATTTTGTTGTATTTACATGGACATGTGTTATTCATTGGGCTATCATGATTGTGCAGGACTATGGACGTTGAGGATGATGAGGCATCGATGAAACCCCTTGGAATCTGGGTCGAGTCAAGGAGTGGATTGATAGGGTTTGAATGTTATTGATGTGACATATGTACATATGATTAGATATTTGATGTTGATCGTTATTTCTGACATGATTCGTTGATGGATGCAGGCTAATGATAGCTTGTTGACTAGACTCACATTTGGAGTAAAGGGGTCACAGATGACAACGAAAGACATTGAGGGAGAGGGTGGCAACAACCCTGCCACAGCCTCCTAGCACTCCCAACATGGCTCGAACTGTAGGTTAATGATTACCTAGTTCAAGATACCCGCGATGTCATGAGGGAAGACTGTGACAGTTGCTCACGATGATTCTAAGGGCTGCGCAATAAGGAATGGTCCTTATTCATTAGAGGCCTTTAGTCTCCCACAATATCACCTGACGGAGTATTGACTACAGGGGTTTGACGTCTACCAAATTCAGTCAAGAGGCGAGTGGCATCATTGGAGCACGTATTGTGTCCTGAAGGGCACATCA
>ML826018.1:112926-145435 GCA_009831015.1 Picea engelmannii | reverse complement strand
ACCCACCTTCCGACATCTTCATATTAAAAAATATCTTCATTAGAAATACCTTATTGGACGTCGAGGTTTTTTCATACAATTTGGCCAACGAGTCCATCAAACCCTTCGTTGTCTTTTCTTTTGAGATATTGAAAGCCACCGACGCTACCAAGCTCAGACGTATTGTTCCTAGAGCCTTTCTGTCAAGAATCTCCCATTCTTCGTCCTTCATGGCCGCTAGTTTCTTTGCTACTCCGCTCAATGGTAGGAATAGATCCTTCTGATATAAATAGTCTTCCATTTTCATCTTCCATAACTGGTAGTTTTGGCCGTTAAACTTCTCAACCCTAAACTTTCCATCTTCTGACATTGCTCCCACTCGAACAAGGAACCCTCTTTTCCTGCGAGTTCCCTTACGCTCTAATACCAGTTGTTAAAAAAACAAGACCACAGAGCAATAAAATAAAACAAATGCGGAAATAAAACACAAAAAATACATAATACAAGAGAGACACAGATTTACGTGTTTCACCCAGTGTGGGCTACGTCCACCAGAGAAATTTCCAGGTCCTTTCTTTATTATTATCCATCAAAATGAAGGGATACAACCTACATCGAAACCCGCTGTAACTTCCTCTTCTTTCTCTCATAGTCTCCTCTCTCAGAATACAATACATGCCAACCTACATAGCCGCAATACAATTCCCTCATAAAAGAGGGTTTCCTTCTAAGGAAAAAAACCCTAACATAATCTCTATCATTAGATCTGTGACTTTATAATGAACGATCCAGATTTACAATGAAATTACAATATAATTTTACAAGGCAATTTTTTCTTCGGGGGCCCGCTTGCCCCTAGACCCCCCAACCTGGGGGATAGCCCCCCCGAACCCTCCAGAGGGGGTACCCCCCCTCTGCACTCCCCCGTGTGGAAGAGTGTACATACTTCTGGGGTGTAAATACTTCATGGGGTATAAACACAGTTGAAAGTAAAAGACCTCTAAATAAGGAAGATAATCAGGCTCCACAACCAACATGAATTTGGGAAATTCACTATCGCAGATTTTAGTCTATGCGAATTTGTTGTAAAATAGAAAAATTAGAGAGAAATTTCCCAATTTGATTAGCAAGATATGAATTAAATGACTCATTATTGTCTAAAAATTTAATGGAGTCGATTTGTAGAGTTGCAAAGATGAATTCAACCTGGAAGGTCGAAAAAATTGAATTTTAATGGACACTATAGCATTGGGACAAGTTTGAAAAATTGACGTTCAATATCGTGCTTGATCTTGAGATCAATGATTGAGATTCACCCTTGATAAATTTAAACATTAATATGGTTTCAAAGTTTTGCAAGGCTACCAAGTCAATGACCGAGATTATTTTTAATAGTTTGAAAAAAGGGGAAGTTCAATTGTCCATATTCATTTTTGGTCGTTTGGGAAGTCGACGAAAATCAACGGTTAGGATCATTTTGAGTAGGATATCGACGACCCATATTCCCTTGGATTTTGGTCGAAATGTGTAAGTGTTGAAGTTCATCAAAGGAAATCACACATGGTCAATGTTCAAATCGACAAGTTTGGCGAAGACTTGATTCGACTAAAAGAAATATTTGATCATCAATGGTCGATGGTGGGAGATTGACAAGTTTTGGTGAGTGGAGTTCAGGGATCCAAAGGAAATAGCCCATCATCGATGGTCGATGGTCAGGGGTCGAAAAATTTATTGCAAAGTTAAAATTTCTTCAAAGATAAACTACCAATTTTCGATGAAAAAAAAGGAGGGTGACATGTTATTCCATGTCAGCATACATGTGTCATGCCACGTCATCCCGGTTGATTCCTTAAGATTATGTGACATGCCATTTCATCATATATGTATCATGGCACATCAACATATTTTCCATGTTGGACAAGAGATGGACAACATTTGATGGTCGGGGTTCGACAAAATTTTAACTAAGTCATCAAGGGAATTTGTCGATGGTCGATTGTTGATGATCAGGGATTGACGCGATTCATGGGAAAATTTTGGTTTTCCAAGAAAAATATCCCATGTTCTATGAAATATGATCGGGCATCAGGGAGATCGGTGGGAAACTTTGGTTTACAAAATAAATCGTCAATCATTGATTGTCGAAAGAGAGCAGATCAATAGTCCATATTTCTTCTGATTTAAGATTAATGATGGATATTAAAGGAATGTTATAATAGGAAGTATAAAAGAATTATTTGGTGGGCTGGTGGTTGGTTCCATGTCAGTGCCACATCCCTTCCAGGTCATCCACCACATTAGCATATTTCCATGTAGGAAAGACTGTCCATCAAGTCATAAAAGAAGTCTCGAGCCATTTTCTTATTTTTTCCACAACTTGAGCAGACTAAGTGGGATTGAGATTAATATTTTGGTGTTTTTCATTAGAGAGGAGGTCTGGAAAAGTGCTAGAGAGGGAAATTTCCCATTTCTACATCGATTTGTCAAAAATTAAAAAATAATGATTTTTTAAGATTTGGCTCGAGATCATTTGCAGAGATCCAGATTAATTTGAAATTATTAGAAAGAGCCCAAAAAGAATACATTTAAATAAAGCATGAGGTAATAGAATATATTCTATGGATATTGGAATTAAGATGCTAAAATAGGCCAAAATCTATTATTCTTGACCACTTTTGGGGGATTTTTGATATTTTGAGAGGAAATGTGACCCCAACTCACAAAACTGAAAAATTTTATATACTCAAAATTTTATATAATCCTTAATAAAAACAACCTTGTTTTAGTGAAAATTTTCCAGAAGTTCACAAATTCAGAGATAGTGAGTTTTGCTAAAAATTCAAAGTCTAGAAAAAGCGGTGAAAAATGCAAAGTTGTGATTTACATATTGCTGTGGTTTTTTATTAGTTAATCAAATTGAAAATATGAGAGTTGCTATGAATTCCATTTCATTATTATTCTTTATGCCTCATAGAAAATTTGATCTATTTTTTGACATATTTTCCTCTGCAATTGATGAAAGGTTGTCTTTCAATAAAATTACACCAGTGGAGAAAATGCACAAATGGGGTGAAATTGGATTTTTCAAGAAGGCCTAACTTTCAATTTAGAGATCAGAATGAAGCACAATTATAGCTTTTAAAAATATAATTCATAGGAGAATAGATTAGAATTATTAGAATTTGGAGAATTATGATATAATTCTTCATGAGTTGAGTAGAAAAAGAACTTGTAGCATTAATTGACAAATTTTTATACTATGCATAATTCTATCATAAATGGTTTCTTGCACATTTTTCATAAATAGGGGACATAAACATATCAATTCAAGATAAGAATGGAGATTTGGGACATGGAGGAAGGAGAGGTAGTCTTGAGTCGTGAGAGAGAAGCCAAAGGTCAAAATATCAACATTTGTAATGCAAAGAAAAAATCAAATGGGAACAGGAGAAGGGGGGAGAAAACAACATTAATAGATATTGTGATAAGATTGAGAATATAAGTTCATAGTTACAAACTAGACAATGAGAATATGATGATAGAAAAAAATCAAGTAAATGCTTAAATGATCCAAAGAATAAATAAGTTGTAGAGGAAAAAAAAGAATGGATCAGAGTCAATACAGGAGGAAGAACGTAGACATCATGAAATAAGAGATAACTACAAAAGAAATGGTCATTCAAGAAGTTCTATCATAACTCAAACAAATCACTCACCTCCTTACTGAACAAGTAAATTTTATGCATTTGAAGACTCCATAAGAAATCTATAAGTGTTTCTTGTTATGAACTAAAGAAGAAGAAATGAACTGAAAATTGTGCAAGGAGAGTTGAGGATGCTTAAGAAACGATCCTTTGATGGTGAAAGAGAAATGGCAGATGATATTGAAGCATGGTTTTTTGGAATCAGGAAGTATTTTTAGTTTCACAACTAGTCATCTAACCTAGAAGCCATAATTTCCATATACCATTTGTATGGAAAATTTGTTATCTAGTGGGATAGTTGATCCAATTTGAACACATTAATGATAGCATGATCACTTGTAATTATTTCAAGATATATTTTTCGAAGGATTATATTTTAGAGAACTTCTGAGACAATAAGATGCAATATTTATTTGAACTCGGGTTGGGAAGCATGACCATGGGAGAGTATGAAAATAAGCTCTTTGTATTTCTAAAGTATGTAGGGTTTATCAAGGATGAGAAGGTGAATATACAAAAAAAAATTGAGTGGGATTCCATATTTCTATAAAGAGAGGATTCAATATAATGATCCTGAAAATTTGACAAAGACCATTAGGAAGGCCACGTACATGTATGAGTAAGGAAACTGAAGAGAATCCATTCAAAAATATTGGAAGGATAAGAGGAAAGAGAAATTTGTTCAAACTGATATATTTTACTGCACCTCAAGTCTGGTCTATTGTTTGCACAATTATACACAATTAGCCAAATTGAACTATAAACACAAACACACTTAGATGCCTAACTTATTTTAGCACGAAGGAACATACAATGAGATCAAATTTGAATCATCAATATACAAGAGACACAATATTTATATTATGTGACTTTATTGAATTCTCCAAATCCGAGGACATATTTATTCCTCTCAAAATTACCAAATTTGAGGATGACCTTGTCCTCCAATATACAAAAAAGAATGCAAACCTCAACAATATTCTAGAAATATATTCTTCCCACAAATATATTGTATACCATATGTACAGCCTGTTGAGGTCACCTGACATCACCCCATACATAACTTCCCCTACCTAGAAGATATTTTACAAATGTACGTGATTGTTCCTTTAACAAGCTGTGTTTGTACGCGATTATTCCCATTGCAACCCGCGTACATGCACATAATTCTAAGGACAATCTGTATGACTCACTCCACTTTGTACAATTTCTTCCTTCTGAGTTTTTCTCTCTCTTACACACATGAGGTGTGCCTTCCCCTATGAAGGATAGAAAATAGAGAGTCCTCAAACTTAGGCCAGATTTTCCAACCTAGCAAAATTTTCCTTTGTTGAAATCACCAAGGCTCCTAGAACAAGTGCATACTCACTTATGCTAACTCCATTTTCCCATAATAATATAATGAGATATCACAATGACCTCTCTCCTTTATATACAATCCTTGGGGGTCACCATAGAATAACCTGCACAATTCAACATCAAATTAAGATTTATTTGTGGGTGTGAAACCCCAAGACAAGCCTACGAAGAAAATCAACAAATCCATGACGCCCCCACTCAGATAGAAGGGTTTTTTCACCATACCAAAAGGCTAATATGGCGCCAATGAATATTCCAACATGCCTAACACCTTGGCATCTTGTGGGAATACCTCCATAAGCTACAAAAATCAAAACTCCATTTTAGCGAGGGATGTATCCCCTCCACCATAAGTTGGATGTGCATATAGTGCTAGAAGCATCTCTCTCCCAAATCCAAGGAGTTTTTCTTCCTCATATGTACTCTAATAATACAAAATAACTACTTTCTCTGTCAGTGGGTCATCGAACTTTGTCAACATAAGATTTTTTACCATAGTTACAATCTAGTCATCATGGTTGGATGATATTTCTGTCTAAACTGTATTATTGGATGCATTTGTGGTCATAGGAGAGAAATATGTTTGATTGGCCACATCCTTTATCACCGAGGAATTTTTTTTTCGACTGGTTGCATCCTCGGTCACTCTATCTCATCTTGCTAAAACACATGGATACTCCATACATGTCTCATATACCCTAGAAGCCTCCTTCCTTTAAATCTCTTATCTGGCCTCCTCTATCACAGTATCATAACCTGCTAAAATAAATGTATCCTCTATGGATGAGTCATATTCCTTAGAATCTTGCTTCCTATGAAGCTCTTATCTGGCCTCCTCTGCCCATGACACATGTATGTCAATCCTGGAATATTTCAGTCTCCCAAATAAACTTGAGGGGGGAGTTCCTTTTCATGACCATCTCTCCCTCTTAGGAAATTGAATCTCCCCAATAACAAGATCACTCTGAGATCACATACTCCACTTGAAACTTGAATACCTCTGAGTATGCACATACCCTGAGGCCATATGCTTCATGTACACTATCCTTTGCATTTTTCTGCGATGTTTCTCCTCCTTCTTGGATCCTGAGGGTTGACTCCTTCGAAAATATGGTTCCCTCTGAGCCTGTACCACTGGTGGGGTCACTTGCCTCACCAGTCATGGAGCCACCTCCTCCTCCTCATTTTTCTCTCTTCTTGTGCTAGTCACAACATTGATAGGTTGGCCACTCAACCTATATAGGTTTCCCTCCCTATCTCGAAGAACCACTACTAGTATGAATCTATATGGTTTAGGAACAAGCAGTACTTGTCCAAATATAAACAATATATTATAACCCTTCCTCTCAATCTCTAATACTGAGAGGGAAATCCTTCTGAGTTAAGGAACCCACAACACATTTGACACACTCAATATCTCTCTTGAATGCAATTGAAATGATATAATATCTTATCCTTGTATCAAATGCTTGGCTCACATACCAAGATCCACTTTTAAGTCTTACCCAGTATCTATGAGAGTGTAAAATAAATATCTATCACATTTCATATCGCAAGATTCAATGTTATCCACAAGCCATATCTCTCTGTTGGAGACAATACCTCAAGGGACACAAACCAACAAGATCACCCTATGGAACTTGTTTACAACCTCATCAACCTCTGTTGTTGATGCATGCTTCCCTCTTCCTCTTCCCCTACAATGTGGAATCTGTGAAGCATAATGACCAAAGTCATCACACTCATAAGATGTGATGTTACTAATTACTAAGTTCCTTCTCTCTCGGGATAATCCATTCTTCCGGACAAACCTCTTCTATCTAGAAAACCTTTTCTTCCCTTTCTAGTGTGGGCCGCTAGTTCCTGGTTTTCATCATCACTACTCTTCACCAAACCATCCATATCATACATGGATGATAACAGGGTCTCATTTTAAATACAATCAATCCATAATTTTTCAAAGTCTAGTAACCTATCTCACACATAGATCCCCTAGAAAAATACTTCCCATGACCTGGGAAGACCTCTCAATGCTACATTCACCAACTAAACATCCTACACTATCTCACCAATAACTATGGGATGATATCATATATCAGTAATATTCATAAGATAAATGAAAATTGTGTCTTCACTGATCATCATGAAAAATATGAATTTGATGCTTCAAGTGAAACATCCTACCAAATTCCAATATTTTTTTTTTTGGTAAATACCTACCAAAGAATCATACATATCCTTAACAATTTCTTTCGTGACAATGTGAGGAATCAAGTGGTCCTTCCTGGAGTTTAGGAATACACAATTGGCCTTCACTTCACTCTTATTGTGAAATGAACAATCTATTGGATCATTTAACAAAAAGAACCACATTCTCAACATACTCCTTTAGTTCATTCTCTTCCAAAAAACGGAGAACCCTTACCTTACAAGCCTGAAAATTGGTTGCACCTTCCAGGCCATCCTTAAGCTTCAATGTATTCACCATCATGATATTATAGGTATAAGAACAATAAGAAGTAAAAGTACAACACTCTTCTAGTGTTTTAGCCAAAACTTTGTCTCAATATGATCCCCTTCTCTTCAATTCTCAAGCTCTGATACCATGTTCTATTTTATTGCACCTCAAGTATAGTCTATTGTTTCCACAATTATACACATTTAACCAAATTGAATTGTAAACATAAACACAATGATATGAATAACTTATTTTATCACAACATAACATACAATAAGTGATCCAGGTGGATATCAGTGGTCACCCACCTTTTCTGACTGGCTCAAAACAATTTTCTAGCAATTTTGGCAATTTACTATTTTTAGCAGGTTTTAACTTCCGAGGCCATTTTGAGGGCCTAAATGAAGGTTTTTGGTGATTTAGGTTCTCAATGATATCCAAAGGCATGATTTATCCCCCAAAATTAATATTTGTGACGATACCTTTCCAACGAGCTATCATATGCCTAAAACGAAGATCATATGCAAAAGTTACGACCCCTATAAGTTGATGTACTAACTTACCCAAATGGGGCCCACATGAATTTGGGTGCTTCATCTCCTAGGGTTAGTTTTTTGTATGTATAGTGTTCTGGCATTCCTGTTTATTATAAAAAGGCCTTCAGAGCCTCATTGTAATCATCTTCTTGCGAATGCGAGTAGCCGTCACATCTCTTCTCAGAGATAAGCTGCCACTATTTTAGTGTGTCTTTTACTCTTTATTTTTATAGTCTCTATACATTTATTTCATTAATATAAATCATGTATTACTGTATATTTGTGCTTATGGTTACATCTCTGATACATTTATGTTATATTATTGAATATATGTGATATCTCTGTGCATTTCTTTATTATATCTTCGATCTCATTTCGTGCCGAAAAGAATCAAGATCAATACGATCCTAAATGAATCATCCATACATAAGAGACATAATATTTATGTTCTACAACTTTATCCAATTCTCCAAATATGCTGAACAAAACCAATCCTCTCAAAGTTACCAAATCTGAGGACAGAACTAGTCCTCTCAAAATTACCAAATCTGAGGACAACTTTGTCCTCCAATATAAAAACAAGAAACGAAACCTCAACAATATTATGGAAATCTATTCTACCCAGAAATATTTTGCAGACCACCTGTATGACATGATGAGGTCACCTAACATAAACCTATATGGATGTGCCCTTGCCTAGGACATATTGTATGGATGTATACAACTATTCCTTTAGAAACCCGCGTATGTAAGAGACTATTCCCATTGCAACCTGTGTACATGTGAAAAACTATACAAACACTTCATATGAATCACTACAATTCATACAATAGCTTTCTTCTGAGCTTTTCTATCTCTTCCACACATGAGGTGTTCCTTTCCCTACTAAAAACAAAAAAAATAGAGTCCTCAACCTTAGGCAATATTCTCCACACTAGCAGAATTTTCCTTTGCTGAAATCACCAATCCTCCTATCACAAGGACAAATTCAATTATTTAAACTCCATTATTCTATGATGATACAATGAGATTCCACAATGACCTCTCTCATTTATATACAATCCTTGGGGGTCACCATGGAATCCCCTCAACAATTCAACATCGAATTAGGATTTCCTTATGTGTGTGAAGCCCCAACACAAGCCCACAAATCCCATCATTGAACCCATAAATCCCCCACTCAAATTGAAGGGGGTTTTCACTTTATAAAAATGATAATATGGTGCCGACAAAGCTTCCCACATTCCTGACACCTTGGCCTATTATGGGAATACCTCCATAAGGGATTCAAAAATCAACACAAAAAAGTAAGGGATTCAAACCTTTTTTCAATAGGAACAACCCTAATAACAATATGTTAAGAATGAATCGAAGAGAGAAGACTCCTTAGAAACAATAGGAATACCACCAATTATATGTTGGAGTTGAAAAGAACATAATATGCACAATTATTTTCCTCAAAGAGAAGACAAAATGAAGAGCATGCACAACATCCAAGAGGCTACAACAGTAGAAGGCATGGGAAAAAGTATTCTATGAATATATAATGTTTTAGAATATTGAGAATTAGATCATTAATCCCATATGATTGAAGTGGAAAGTAAGGTCATTAATCACTGTGTTTATAATTTAATCAATTCAGGATAAATCCATTACAACATTGATACCAAAATAGTTTAAAATTTTCATTTGGAGAAAATTAATCTTGAAAAGTCAAGTTTGGTTTAGCTAGCCACTGCAACCAAAAGAAGTATCAATGTGACTGTCAAAGGTTGTAAAATAAGTATTAATGGAGTGATTACTAATGTTGAATTAAGTGTCATACCATTGGGATCTTATGATATCCTAATAATAATGGATTGGTTGGACCAACATCATGTTGTCCTAGATTGTCATAACAAGAAATTTACGAGTCTTGATGAAGAATGAAAATAGAGCACTATGAAAGGAATTCCATGAAGACCCATTTCTATAAGAGATATTTCATCCTTACAAATGAAGAAATTTTTCAGGAAATGATTTCAATTGTATGCAACTCATGTTGAGGATCCATAAAAGAAAAAAGACCCAAGCCTTGAAGATTTTTCAATATTACAAGAGTTTGAAGTTGTATTCCAAGAAATACTAGGATTTCCACCAAAGGGGGGAATATATTTATCTATTGATTTAGTACCAGGAGCTTCCTTAGTATCAAAAAATACTTACATAATGATTACACTAGAATAAAAAGAATCACAAATTCATCTTGAAGATTTGTTGAAGAAAATGTAAATACGCCCAAGTGTTTCACCTTAGGGAGCACCGATACTCTTTGTCAAAAAGAAGGATGGAATATTGAGGTTGTGTATTGACTATAGACAATTGAATGAATCCATTGTGAAGAAAAAATAACATCTAACAATATTTTATGACATCTTTGACCAACTAAGAGGGGAAAAATATTTTCGAAGATAGACTTAAGATTAGGCTCCCACTAGGTGAGAATCAAGGAAGAAGACAACACCAAGACAATGTTTAGAAGCAAGTATGGAAATTATGAATTTGCATTGGTTCCATTTGGATTGACTAATGCACCAATTGTCTTTATGTTATTAATGAATTGGATATTCAAAAATTATCTGGATAATCTTGTAATTGTGTTCTTCAATGACATACTTATTTATTCTAATTCTCAGGAAGAGCATGGACATCACTTGAGGGTGGTGTTTCAAGTGTTGATGGAACATAAAATTTATTCCAAACATAGTAAGTGTTCTTTTTACCAAGGACATATCCATTATTTCGGGAACATTATTTCAAAAGTGGTTATAACAGTGGATCTAGAGAAGATTGAATCCATTATATGATGGACATAACCAATGAATGTGTCAGAAACCAGAGCTTTCATTTGATTAGTTGGAAAATACAAGAGATATATAAAAGGATTCTCTAAAATTTCTCATTCCATCATTTCTTTACAAAATAAGGGAATTAAATTTGAATGGACAACAATGTGTGAGGAGAACTTTAATTTGTTGAAATAATTACGTACTAGTGCACCCATTTTGAAGATTGCTAACCCAAATGAGAACTTTGTGGTATGAACAAATGCATGTAAGGAAGGACTTGGTGGATTCCTCACTCAAAATGGACATGTCATTAATCATGAGTCCAAAAAGATTAAAGGAAATGACATGAATTATTCCACACATGATTTGGATCTTGTCTCCATAGTTCATGCATTGAAAATCTAGAGGAATTATCTCATGGGGAAGACATTTGAATTAGGGACATACCATAGTGGTCTAAAATATATTTTTGAACAACCAAGTTTGAATATCAAGTAGACAAGAAGGTTGGAATTTTTAAGTGAGTATGACATTGACAACAAGAATATCAAGGGAAAAGAAAATAAAGTTGTCAACCAACTAAAAAAAAAGGTACATCTCATGCATGCTACAACCATAAGTATGCATAAGTCATATTTGAAGAGTATAATTTTAGATATTGTTGTTACAGATCAACATTACTTGTAGGTAAAATTGTAACATCCCGCTCTGGCGCACTGAGAAAACTTATTCTTTGAGGACACTTGCTCGCAAGTGATCTGGACTTTTATGATGTAAACTATTTATCCTTGATTATGATGCGTTATGATAGATGACATGATCTTTTTACTACTTTGATGTAGACAGGTGTTGTTGACTTAGTTTCATTGAGTGTGCAAGGTTTCAGACCTTGAGGATGCAGAGGCATCAGTGGAACCCCCATGAATTTCGGATTGAGTCAGGGAGTGTGCTATTTGGGTTGATTTATTTACTGTGATATTTTTTTGATCTGATGATATGATGTTGACATGTTCTGACACGATTGTTGATGATGCAGGCTGACGATAGCTTGCCAACCAGACTCACATATGGAGTGAAGGGGCCACACACGATTTCCAAAGAGGTTGAGGGAGAGGGGTGGACAACAACCCTACCACCGCCTACTAGCACTCCCACCGTGGCTCGAACTGTAGGTTAATGATTACCTAGTTCGAGAGGATCCACGATGCCGTGAGGGTAGACTGCGACAGTCTCTCATGATGATTCTAAGGGGCGCACAATAAGGCGGGGGCCTTATTCCTTAGATCCCTTAGTCTCCCACAAGTTCACCTGGTGGAGTGTTGACTCCAAGGGTTATAGATGTCTACCAATCAATCTAGTTGGCAAGTGGCACCCTTGGAGAATGTGGTGCATCCTAAAGGGCACGTCGCACAAAATAAACACAAGAAACGAGTGGCACCCTTGGAGCACATGGTGCATCCTGAAGGGCACGTCGCGCAAAGGAAACGAATGAGGCGAGTGGCATCCTTGGAGCACGTGGTGCGTCCTGAAGGGCACATCGCATTGATGTGGATGAAGGAAACAAACCTAAATATCCCTAAGACAATAACGCCTTAATAAATTCTTAAAACGACTCCCCTAAACAATTGTCGTCGAGTTCAAAATCTAAAACTAAGTCAAAAAAAAAAAACTTCTCTAAGATAAAAATTTCGTTTAACCTTGAGGAAAAGGGCCCTAACTCTAACTCTAAAAAGAGCCTAACCCTAATTTTAAATGAAATAGCTCCAATAATTCTTGACGTAATCCTATACCCAAATATTATTATTAATAGCAATTAACCCTAATAACCATTAAAATAATTAAGCACAACATCATTATGAGATTTTATGCTAGAGTTCACACCTCAATGCAGTGCAAGGAGAATACAATTTTTAGAACGTACTTGAGCTCTAGTTCTTGGATTTATTAATGTTAACTTTATCCAACTATACAACCAATATATCAATGGATATAATATTTCATAATCTTTTTCAACCATTTAACTTTTAATGAACTCATAACTTTTATTCAAATTGAAACATAACTTTTCTTAAAAATAAAAATATACATAAATTATAGTTTAGTTAACTCACACAATAAATTTCATTGAAGGCATCTCCTTCTTTAAACAAAACTTGCAATGAGAGTTCATTAACATTTTGAAAGCATAACTTTTATGAAAACCCAACTTCTGTCAAATACATAACCTTATAAAAACTTTTAAAGCATAACTCCCATATGAACGCAATAGTTTTTCAAAAATTAAACTAATTCATAAATAAACGAATACCGAAAGTGATAGTTTTGATTGAAAGAACGCATAACTTTCAGTGAATAAATTGAATGCTTAAGGGACTAAACTATTTTCCATAAAACTCATACATAAATTGAGACTGAACCAATAGTAATAAAATCATTTAATGAGCGGGAGTATAAAAAGTATGAATTTAAAAAATAAAATGAAAAGATGCATTGGCACATTTACCTTTTTGGTTTAAAAAAAAAAAAAAAGGAAAGGTAATAATAAAATAGGGAAATGAGACTTTTAATAAATTTAAAGAAAATAATTTTGGGAGAAATGTGGGGGATGAGTGACACTTGTAAGACAATGAAGTTTTGAGNAAAATAGGGAAATGAGACTTTTAATAAATTTAAAGAAAATAATTTTGGGAGAAATGTGGGGGATGAGTGACACTTGTAAGACAGTGAATTTTTGAGGGTTTTTCATTAAAACTTAAATTAAATATGATTTAGGGCAAGGGGGCTCCAAAAACTCCATAAAAGAAAGGGGGATGAGGGGAAAAGGGGAGGGGTTGTTAGGTATCGTTATGCTGCCGAATTTGGACTGGACTGATTCCTTGTGAGGAGTTGGTATTTTCTTAGCTGGGAATAGAGTGGTAGCTCAGCCTTGGAGGTGATCTGGGAAGCTAGGTATACTATCCGAACTGTGTGTGGCCCCTTTGTGGCTCGAGGGGCTAAGGGGGAAGCAGAGTACCCCTAACGATTGCTTGGGAGGTACCGGTGAGGTCTCGATGGTCAGGGAGCACGAGCGGCACAGAGCTCCAGGATCAGCGTATTCGGGTTATCGCCTTCAGTCCCAGGTACGCAAGTGCATTTTTGTTAAAAATAAAAGAATCATTAGTTAACGTGTATATGAACCCTTATGATGTTAATGGCTGTGTTAGATTTGGGATCATCCCTTTCCTTGACATTTAATGGATGAGATATCTTTAGGGCCTGGGCATTCTCCTCGGTTTTCAGAAAATTATTTTTTTATCCGGAGTTGTGAACAGTTGTGGGATGGACTTGTTTCTCGCCTTTTTTTTGTGAGTGTTGTTGTGTAAAAAAAAAATTATGTGTATAAAATTTTATTGCAGGTTTTACCTCTATCGTTTAAAAATAGATATTGGGCAAGGAATATACAGTAGCTTTTGTCCATTTCAATGGCCACACCTTTTTCCTCTTTGACTGTAAACCACCTCCTCAAAATATTCTCATCCCGGTGTGGCTGGGTTGATTCCTGAACACTTATGTCTATTTCTGTTTCTAGGGTTGGATTCTCTTGTTGCATTTAGAGTGTATGCCCTCGAAATCTGCATTTTCTTCTGCGTGTGTTGTCCATCTGGGCGTTCCGTTTTTCAAAATTTTCCCTGCGATTTGATGTGTATCTCAACGATTTATGGGTTAAATGTTTTCTTCTTGGGTCATTTATCCCAGCGCTGAGTGTAAATGAATAATTTCCCTGTGTTTTTACAGTGATATTCTCTGCGTTATTTATTTGGGTTTTTATTTTCTCTGCCAAAGATTATGTGAAGGCCTGCGTTTGCTTTTAAATTTTTACTTCAAGTGACCCTCTGCACATGCTATTCATTTGTTTATAGTTTAATGACCATCCCATCTCTTGATCGTTAAAGACAAGGTTTTTTTTTGTTGGAGACCATGGTGTTGGGTTGTGTGCCTGATTTGACTGGGCAGTGCACATGCATATCTGTTGTAGGAAGCATGTTAGCACTCAGGCTTGTTTTAGACAAGCGCCACCACTTTTACCATTTTTTTTTTTACCGCCAGTTAACTCACCCTGGCGGATTGATGACTGGAATTTACCTTGGTTTGAATAAACAGAGTTTTAGCTGTGTGAAATTATTTACCAGGCGAAACCCACCATGTAGTTATCCTTACTGTTGATTTCCTCTGCCCGATCATCGCTTCTTGGGCGTTAATCCTCTGCGCGTTTTCCTTGGTGGTCTCTCTCTCTCTCCTCTCAAAAATTTTCCTTGAACGGGCTATCCGCTCCTATCCACGCGTGGCGAGGTTTTTCGTATTGGGGACTCAGAATTCCTTAATTCCGTGGCCTGCTACCACACTTTCCCCTTTCCACACTCTACTGACAGCATATCTTAGAGATTTCTACCACCAGCCCTTCAGACTTAGCTCCACCCTTCACTGCCTTCCCTTTACCTGCCTACCTCACCTTCGTTTTAATCTCGTACCCTTGCGTGATGGCCATGTCAGCGTTTTCTGTTGTAATAGGTAGTTGTAAGGATTACCATGAAATGCTGTTATTTATATCTGTCATTACATGTCAAAAATGTGTCCTTAAATTATTTATATATTTCATTGCATTTTACAAATATATACATCATCGCAATTTAAAAATACATATGTCATGGCATTCTAAAAATGTGTGTGTTTAAGGAGAACTTAAAGAATCAACAATAAATGAATAAGGGAGGAAATATTGATACCAGCACATTATTTTTGCATGCCCTTACATTCTCAGTTTTGGTGTTTTTCCATTTTTCATCGACTTCTTAATGGTGTATTTAATGCGCAAAATTAATTTAATTTATATCCATAGGTTAATACTCTTTTATGGTTTATCTATCTTTCATTGCATAATCTAATGATGTTTTTAATGTGTGTGTCAATCTATTCATAAGGGCAAAGCTATTGGAGGAAGATTTCATTTATAATTATGAATAACGATTCTTGATTAAAACTTGAATGAGTTATTGATTTTAGTACGTTGCGTCATTATGGCCTTTTAAATCTTAGATTGATGTTAATGTCGCTTTTAAGAATGAATCATAACTATTCCTTGTTAATCCGTGAAGGAGATAATTGATTTGAATGTTGTGTTAATTCTAAATTAAGGGTTAAATTCCTCTTTAATTGATAATTTGTCACCATTCATTATTTTGGATTAAAATTGAATTGAGTTTCATGATTAGGATGTTGCTTTATTTATGAAAGAATAATGATAGCTTAATTCCATTTGATCAATCATAACTCCTCGTTTTATTTAAAGTAAATGCATGAGTTAATGGAACTTACATTGTTGCGCTAACCTTAAAATTAATGTTAGTGTAGTGAAATCTTTTAATTATATATTGTCATTCGGGTAATATGACTATCCTATTGGATGGGGTATTTTGGTTGTACGGTTCTTGATGAACTAGACTTAATCATAACGAGCAATTTGTAATTTATATTTAAAAGTTTAAACCAATTGAAGGCTAGACTTGTTGCACCAATTGTCTTCTCTTGTCAATCGATTAAATGTACACCTCCGGTGCATTACCGTAATGAGTAATTTAAGGAGTTATTATTGTTTTATTGTCACCAACTGCCTTAATGTGGATGACCGTGTTGATTGAAATCTTGATGATTAGGTTTTATCTTTGCCTTATAGGCATGGTCTTCTTGTGTCGGGCGGGATGTAGACACCTCCATGTTCCTCAGGATAGTCGCCCGCCCCGAGACCTTAAGTGGTTAAAATCGATGGGAACCTGGGTTGAGCATTGATTATGTGTCTTGGAGGTCCTAATCATTGTAGGGTAGGACGGGCGGGTAGTCAGTCTTACTTATTGTCATTTGATCATCGTTAAAAACATGTTGTTACGGTTGTACATCATATGTCATCTTGTGGTGTTTGTTTTGCTTGTGTCTTGTTCATAGTCGGGTTACTAGTTTCTGCCTGAGCAGTCAGCCAGGAGCCTATCTGACCTTCTATCTCTCCAGAGCAGAGAACTAAGATTAAACGCTCTACTTTCCTATGGAGAAATAGTAAGATCTACTACTTTGGATCCTTCCCTCTGTGTTCGTACTGTGCGTAACCCAGTATGTCGTTAAATGTTTGCGTTGTGCGCCTTGTGTCTATGGTCGTTTATTGTTGCAGTTACTCATTGTGTGCCTTCAGTCTTCTTGTGATGAACATCATGTTTGCGTCTTGTTGGTTGTCGAGTGGTGACATAGAGTCAAGAGTGTCTGTTACTTCTACACATGCACACACACCTTAAACACAAAAAAAAAAAAAAAAAAAAAAAAATTCCACCTGTTATAAGAGTTGTTGTCATAATGAGGAGGTTGTTACATATGGTATCAGAGCCAAGTTCGACCTGCGACTTGGGATTCTCTATGGCTTTCGTGGACATGAGTTGATTGTATTATACTATTGCTGATCAAGTTGATTGTGTGCATGCAGGTAATCATGGTTAGAGGACGTCGTGGAGGCAGACGACGGGGTGCTAGGGGAGGAGGCGTGACGCCTCCAGTAGCATCCATGCCTGAGGGGTCTAAACCCCAGGGAGGTGATCAGGTTCTCAGACAGGAGAAGATAGTGGTTGGCGATGTTGTTGGGATGATGAGGTCCTTTCAGCCCATGCCCGAGGCTCTGATCAGCCGATTAGACAGAGACGAGGCCAGGGCGTCGGTACCCGCTGAGGTTCTGCCATGCGCATCGGTTGTTACAGGTAGCATTCACTGTGAACTCGAGAAGGTTAAATTTCTCGAGTTCTTTGGTGCCCCGAATGACGCAGCCACCGAGGCATGGTTGGAGAATATGGCGATGTGCTTCTCACTTCGCGATTATACCTCCAACATGAAGGTTCGCATGGCGGTCTTTCAACTGAAGGGGAGCAGTCTTCTATGGTGGAAGACGCTCCTGCCGCAACTGAACATGGCCGTGGAAGACGTGTCATGGGAACTGTTCAAAGAACAGTTCCGAGAGAGGTACCTTTCATAGGAATTCATTGAGCATCAACTCAATGAGTTCAACGCATTACGACAGGGAGGTCATACGGTGCCCGTACGGTGCCCGAGTATGACGCACGTTTCATGGAGCTGTTCCAGTATGCTTCGCACCTTAACATAGAGAAACTCAAGGTCAATCGGTTTGTGTTTGGCCTTAACGGCAACCTATGTGCAAAGGTTAGGATATTGATGCCTCAAACCTTGCACGACGTTGTCCAAAAGGCCCTCATAGCAGAGGAGGAGCTTATCAGTGGGGGTCAGACCAGGACTCCAGCGAGACCTGCATGGCAGGGTTCATCTGGTATGCCGCAGCATCAGACACCAAGGAGACATATGCCGGGACATCGTGGCTTCCAGAGGGGATCCACTTTTGCTACACCTTGACGACCACTGCCTCAGCAGTGGACACCTTATCGAGGACCACAACACCAACAACAACATCACCCACAATAATAGCAGTTTAGGCCTATTCAGCATAACAGACTAGGGTTTCAGGCCGGCGAACAGTCATCTTCTACTTTGGATACCAGGACTACTGGGCCGAAGAAGGGGTGTTGGACATGTGGGGAGCCACACTACTAGTGCGACTGTCCTGTGGAGAGGACTAGGGCATCCAGATCAGCTGGACGCACTACCGTGGGAAATATGGGCAAGGCCCGTCGGATTCATCCAGTGGTGAATAACCGCCAGGCAGAGCACCAATAGACTATGCTCGAGACGACAGGTACTATCACTAACCAGACCCTTAGTATTTTGATAGACCGAGGTGCTACTAAGAGTTTCATTTCTGGTGCAGCACTAAAAAGGATTAAGTTAAAGGCAATCGAACAGGATGAGTTTAGCTTCGTGGAGATGGATTTGGGAGCCAAACAGAAGGTTGGAGGAAAGTTTACAGCCTATGCCCTTAACCTGGGAGAGTTTGTCACTAGGGTCAAATTGTATGTCACGATCTTAGGATCTTATGATGTCATCATTGGTATGGATTGGTTGGAATCGCACGAGGCGATACTCAACTGTAAGACGAAATGGTTGAGCTTGGTTGATGACGAAGGACAGAGATGTCTCATTGTAGGACGCAACCAGGGATTTTCCCTAAGTTTTGTCTCTTCCTTACAATTACGGAAGAGTATACACAAGGGGTGCAAGCTTTATGCAATCCTTGCGCTAAACGAAAAGGGAGTAGCGGAAGGTATAGAACACCTTTCGATGGTGAAGGAGTTTGCGGATGTGTTTCCAGAGGAGCTACCTGGGATGCCGCTGGAAAGAGAATTGGAGTTTACTATAGACTTGAAACAAGGGATTGAACCGATAGCAAGAATGCCTTATCGAATGTCGACCCCGAAGTTGCAAGAGTTGAAAATGCAACTGAAGGAGTTGCTGGACCTGGGATTGATACGCCCTAGTGTGTCACCATGGGGTGCACCGGTTATTTTCATACGAAAGAAGGACGGATCCTGGAGGATTTGCATTGACTACTGTCAATTGAACAAGGCTATGATCAAGAATCAGTATCCCTTACCTAGAATTAATGATCTGTTCGATCAAATGAAGGGCGTGACGGTGTTCTCCAAGATCGATTTTCGATCAGGGTATCACCAGTTACGTATCAAGGATGATGACGTCCCTAAGAACACCTTTAAGATAAGATTTGGACATTACAAGTTTACTGTTTTACCATTTGGACTGACAAACACCCCAGGGGTATTCATGAGTTTGATGAACGGGGTGTTCCGCGAGTACTTGGACAAGTTCGTCCAAGTATTCATTGACGACATCTTGATCTACTCTCGGACGACGGAGGAGCATGATGACCACGTGCGCTTGGTACTACAGTGCCTTCGAGAGCACAAATTGTATGGGAAGTTGTCCAAATGCTCTTTTTATCAATCAAGGATTCACTACTTAGGGCATGTCATCTCCGACGAAGGTATCACCATGGATCCAACAAAGGTTGAGGATATTATGGAATGGCCTGCGCCGATGAATGTCATAGAAGTGCGTAGTTTTATAGGTTTAGTAGGATACTATCGATGGTTTGTCGAGGGTTTTTCGAAGATATCAAATCCGATAACGGAATTGCAGAAGAAAAACAAGAAGTTTGTTTGGACAGAGAAATTCGCAGAAGAATTTCGAAGGCTTAAGGAGTTGTTGACAACCGCATCGATACTAAAGGTCCCTGACATGGGTGTGGACTTCTTGGTATGCACTGATGCATCCAAGGAAGGTTTAGGCAGAGTCTTGATGCAAGACAGATGAGTGATTGCTTACATTTCAAGGAAACTAAGAAGGCATTAGGAAAACTACATGATGCATGATTTGGAGTTATTAGCCATCGTATATGCCTTGAAGGGATGGATACACTACCTTGTTGGATGAAAATTTGAATTAAGGATTGATCATTGTGGACTACAACACATTTTTACGCAAAGTGACCTGAACGCGCGACAATGACGTTGGTCGGAATTGCTTAGCGAGTACGACTTCGAGATTACTTACATAAAGGGAACAATGAACCGACTGGTTGATGCCTTGAGTCAGAGGCCACACATATTTTCGGTGTTACCTCTTCAGACAAATCTACGTGAGGAGATTCTCACTTTATAGCGTAATGATGACTGGTACAAAGAAGTCGAGGATTTTATCGGACAAAACACAATGATGGTACAACGATATGAGGGATATTCATTTGATAGTGATGGTTTAATGAGGTTTAGAGGTCGGATTTACGTACCGCCAAATGACGAGTTGAGGATGTTGATCCTGAGCGAGGCTCATAGAGCAGTTTACATGGCTCACCCAAGAGTCACGAAGATGAGGGAAGACCTTAAACCCTTATTCTTCTGGAAGGGAATGAAGGCCGACATAGTCAACTTTGTGGCTAGATGTCTAGAGTGTCAGCAGGTAAACGTTGAGCATATACACCCGATAGGTTTACTTGAACCACATGCCATTTCAGAATCAAAATAGGAAGTTATTTCGATGGATTTTATTATTGGATTGCCACTGACGGCTAGGAGACATGACTCGATTTTTTTAGTAGTAGACACTCTGATGAAGAGTGCTCACTTTATTCTGGTTTGTACGACGTATCAGGCACCTGACATAGCGAGAGTTTTCATCAGTGAAATTGTGAGGCTACATGGCGTGCCTAAGAAGATTATATCCGATCAAGGATTGGTGTTTACTGGATGATTTTGGACGAGTTTTCAAGAGGCCTTGGGAACCCATCTTAATTTTAGTACTGCATATCACCTAGAGACTCACGGACAGACAGAATGAATGAACCAAACCTTGGAATACATATTACGCATGTACATGATAGACCAACAAAAGCGTTGGGAGGAGTTCTTGCCTCTAGTAGAGTTTGCTTACAACAATAGCTACCAGAGCACCATTAAGATGGCGCCTTTTGAGTTTCTTTATGGGCGACCATGTTAGACGCCCTTGAGTTGGGATCAGCTTGAGGATAGGTTCCTGGTGGGACTAGAAGTGATCCAAGAAATGGAAGAGAAAATGCAAACCATAAGACAAAGGATAAAAGAAGCACAGGATCGACAGAAGAGTTATGCCGATGCGCACTGAGTCGACCGTAGTTATGAGGTCGGTGATCGAGTCTTCTTGTGGGTTAAACCGCATAAGAGTTCGATCAAGTTTGGTAAGGGATATAAACTCTTTCCTAGGTTCATGGGACCTTTCGATATTGTGGAGAGAAAGGGGCCCATGGCCTATCGAATATCCTTGCCTGATTCTTTGAGGCGTATGCACGATGTTTTTCATGTATTTGTTTTGAGACATTATATTAGTGATCCTACACACGTGATTGACATGAGTTCCTTATAGGTATCGGATGAGGGAGCGCTCATAGCTGAGCCGGTCCACATATTAGATCATTGCGTTTGACAGTTACGACGTCGAACGGTAGATCAAGTCAAGGTCCAGTGGGACAGTTATAGTCCACACTCGATGACCTGGGAGGACGCATATGATATGCGCGAGCAGTTCCCATTTTTGTTTGATAGATAGACTTATGATACTATGGTACTCTTATTTCGGCATTTATACTGAGAAACTTCGGGATGAAGTTTAGACCAAGAGGGGGTGTATGTAACATCCCGCTCTGGCTCACTAAGAAAACTTATTCTTTGAGGACACTTGCTCGCAAGTGATCTAAAATTTTATGATGTAAACTATTTATCCTTGATTATGATGCGTTATGATAGATGACATGATGTTTTTACTACTTTGATGTAGACAGGTGCTACTGACTCAATTTCATTGAGTGTGCAGGGTTTCAGACCTTGAGGATGCAAAGGCATCGGTGGAACCCCCTTGGACTCTGGATTGAGTCAGGGAGTGTGCTATTTGGGTTGATTTATTTACGGTGATATTTTTTCGATCTGATGATATGATGTTGACATATTCTAACATGATTGTTGATGATGCAGATTGGCGATAGATTTCCGACCAGACTTACATATGGATTAAAGGGACCACACACGATTTCCAGAGAGGTTGAGGGAGAGGGGTGGACAACATCCCTACCACCGCCTACTAGCACTCCCGCCGTGGCTCGACCTGTAGGTTAACGATTACCTAGTTCAAGAGGATCCACGATGTCATGAGGGAAGACTGCAACAGTCGCTCATGATGATTCTAAGGGGCACGCAATAAGGCAGGGCCTTATTCCTTACAGCCCTTAGTTTCCCAGAAGTTCACCTAGCGGAGTGTTGACTCCAGGGGTTATAGATGTCTACCAATCAGTCCAGTTGGCGAGTGGCACCCTTGGAGCACGTGGTGCATCCTGAAGGGCACGTCGCACAAAAGAAACACAAGAAGCGAGTGGCACCCTTGGAGCATGTGGTGCATCCTGAAGGGCACATCGTGCAAAGGAAATGAATGAGGCGAGTGGCACCCTTGGAGCACGTGGTGCATCCTGAAGGGAACGTCACATTGATGTGGATGAAGGAAACAAACCTAAATATCCATAAGACAATAATGCCTTAATAAATTCTTAAAAAGACTCCCCTAAACAATTGTCGTCCACTTCAAAATCTAAACCTAAGTAAAAAAAAAAAAAACTTCTCTAAGATAAAAATTTCGTCTAACCTTGAGGAAAAGGGCCCTAACTCTAACTCTAAAAAGAGCCTAACCCTAATTTTAAATGAAATAGCTCCAATAATTCTTGACCTAATCCTATACCCAAATATTATTATTAATAACAATTAACCCTAATAACCATTAAAATAATTAAGCAAAACATCATTATGAGATTTTAGGCTAGAGTTCACACCTCAATGCAGTGCAAGGAGAATACAATTTTTAGAATGTACTTGAGCTCTAGTTCTTGGATTTATTAATGTTAACTTTATCCAACTATACAACCAATATATCAACGGATACAAGATTTCATAATCTTTTTCAACCATTTAACTTTTAATGAACTCATAACTTTTATTCAAATTGAAACATAACTTTTCTTAAAAATAAAAATATATATAAATTACAGTTTAGTTAACTCACACAATAAATTTCATTGAAGGCATATCCTTCTTTAAACACAACTTGCAATGAGAGTTCATTAACATTTTGAAAGAATAACTTTTATGAAAACCCGACTTCTGTCAAATACATAAGCTTATAAAAAAATTTAAAGCATAACTCCCTTATGAATGCAATAGTTTTTCAAAAATTAAACTAATTCATAAATAAACGAATACCGAAAGCCATAGTTTTGATTGACAGAACACATAACCTTCAGTGAATAAATTAAATGCTTAAGGGACTAAAATATTTTCCATAAAACTCATACATAAACTAAGACTGAACCAATAGTAATAAAATCATTTAACCAGCGGGAGTATAAAAAGTATGAATTTAAAAAATAAAATGAAAAGATGCATTGGCGCATTTACCTTTTTGTTTTAAAAAAAAAGAAAAAGAAAAGGAAAGGGAATAATAAAATAGGGAAATGAGCCTTTTTATAAATTTAAAGAAAATAAGTTTGGGAGAAACGTGGGTGATGAGTGACACTTGTAAGACAGAGAATTTTTGAGGGTTTTTCATTAAAACTTAAATTAAATATTATTTAGGGCAAGGGGGCTCCAAAAACTCCATAAAAGAAAGGGGGATGAGGGGAAAAGGGGAGGGGTTGTTAGGTACCGTTATGCTGCTGAATTTGGACTGGACTGATTGCTTGTGAGGAGTTGGGATTTTCTCAGCTGGGAATAGAGTGGTAGCTCAGCCTTGGAGGCGAGCTGGGAAGCTAGGTATACTATCTGGACTGTGTGTGGCCCCTTTGCGGCTCGGGCGGCTAAGGGGGAAGCAGTGTACCCCTAGCGATTGGCTGGGAGGTACCGGTGAGGTCTCGACAGTTGGCGAGCGGGAGCGGCACGGAGCTCCAAGGATAGCGTCTTCGAGTTATCGCCTTCAGTCCCACGTACGGAAGTGCATTTTTGTTAAAAATAAAAGAATCATTAGTTAACGTGTATATGAACCCTTATGGTGTTAATGGATGTGTTAGATTTGGGATCATCCCTTTCCTTGACATTTAATGGATGAGCTATCTTTAGGGCCTGGGCATTCTCCTTGGTTTTCAACAAATTATTTTGGTATCCGGAGATGTGAACAGTTGTGGGATGGACTTGTTTCTCCCCTTTTTTTTGTGAGTGTTGTTGTGTAACAAAAAAATTATGTGTATAAAATTTTATTGTAGGTTTTACCTCTGTCGTTTAAAAATAGATATTGGGCAAGGAATATATAGTAGCTTTTGTCCATTGTAATGGCCGTGCCTTTTTCATCTTTGACTGTAAACCACCTCCTCAAAATATTCTCATCCCCGTGTGGCTAGGTTGATTCCTGAACCCTTACGTCTATGTCTGTTTCTAGGGTAGGCTTCTCTTGCTGCATTTAGAGTGTACACCCTCGAACTCTGCATTTTCTTTTGCGTGTGTTGTCCATCTCGATGTTCTGTTTGTCCAATTTTTCCCTGCGATTTGATGTGTATCTCAATGATTTATGGGTTAAATGTTTTCTGCTTGGGTTGTTTATCCCAGCGCTGATTGTAAATGAATAATTTCCCTGCATTTTTACAGTGATATTCTCTGCGTTATTTATTTGGGTTTTTATTTTCTCTGCCGAAGATTATGTGAAGGCCTGAGTTTTCTTTTAAATTTTTACTTCAAGTTACCCTCTGCACCTGCTATTCATATGTTGCTGGTTTAATGACTATCCCATCTCTTGATCACTAAAGACAAGTTTTTTTTTTGTTGGAGACCACGGTGTTGGGTTGTGTGCCTGAGTTGACTGTGCGGTGCGCATGCATATCTGTTGTAGGAAGCATGTTATCACTCGGTCTTGTTTTAGACAAGCACCACCACTTTTACCAGATTTCTTTTTACTGCCAGTTAACTCACCCTAGCGGATTGATGACTTGAATTTACCTTGGTTTAAATAAACAAAGTTTTAGCTGTGTGAAATTATTTACCAGGAAAAACCCACCATGCAGTTATCCTTGCTATTGATTTCCTCTACCCGATCATCCTTTCCTGGGCGTTAATCCTCTACGCATTTTCCTTGGCGGTCTCTCTCTCTCTCTCTTCTAGCAAATTCGCCTTGAACGGGTTGTTCGCTCCTATCCACGCGTGGCGAGGTTTTCATATTGGGGACTCAGAATACCTTAATTCCATGGCCTGCTACCACGCTTTCCCCTTTCCTCACTCTACTGATAGCGTATCCTGGAGATTTCTACCGCCAGCCCTTCAGACTTAGCTCCACCCTTCACTGCCTTCCCTTTACCTACCTACCTCACCTTCATTTTAATCTTGTACCCTTGCGTGATGGCCATGTCAGCGTTTTATGTTGTAATAGGTAGTTGTAAGGATTACCATGAAATGTTTTTATTTATATATGTCATTACATGTCAAAAACGTGTCCTTAAATTATTTATATATGTCATTGCATTTTACAAATATATATGTCATCGTAATTTAAAAATACATATGTCATGGCATTCTGAAAATTTGTGTGTTTAAGGAGAACTTAAAGCATCAACAGTAAATGAAGAAGGGAGGAAATATTGATACCAACACATTATTTTTATATGCCCTTACATTCTCAGTTTTGGTGTTTTTCCATTTTTCATCGACTTCTTAATGGTGTATTTAATGCGCATAATTAATTTAATTTATATCCATAGGTTAATACTCTTTTGTGGTTTATCTATCTTTCATTGCATTATCTAATGATGTTTTTAATGTGTGTGTCAATCTATTCATAAGGGCAAAGCTATTGGAAGAAGATTGCATTTATAATTATGAATAACGATTCTTGATTAAAACTTGAATGAGTTATTGATTTTAGTACGTTGCGTCATTATGGCCTTTTAAATCTTAGATTGATGTTAATGTCACTTTTAACAATGAATCATAACTATTCCTTGCTAATCTGTGAAGGAGATAATTGATTTGAACGTTGCGTTAATTCTAAATTAAGGGTTAAATTCTGCTTTAATTGATAATTTGTCACCATTCATTATTCTGGATTAAAATTGAATTGAGTTTCATGATTAGGATGTTGCTTTATTTATGATAGAATAATTATAGATTAATTCCATTTGATCAATCATAACTCCTCGTTTTATTTACAATAAATGCATGAGTTAATGGAACTTACACTGTTGCGCTAAGCTTAAAATTAATGTTAGTGTAGTGAAATATTTTAATTATATATTGTCATTCGGGTAATATGATTATCCTATTGGATGGGGTATTTTGGTTGTACGGTTATTGATGAACTAGACTTGATCATTGTGAGCAATTTGTAATTTATATTTAAAAGTTTAAACCAATTGAAGGTCAGACTTGTTGCACCAATTGTCTTTGCTTGTCAATCGATTAAAGGTACACCTCCGACGCATTACCGTAATGAGTAATTTAAGGAGTTATTATTGTTTTACTATTGCCAAATGCCTTAATGTGGATGCCCGTGTTGATTGAAATCTTGATGATTAGGTTATATCTTTGGCTTGTAGGCGTGGTTTGCTTGTGTCGGGCGGGATGTAGACACCTCCATGTTCCTCGGGACAATCGCCCGCCTTGATACCTTAAGTGGTTAAAATCGATGGGAACCTGGGTTGAGCATTGATTATATGTCTTGGAGGTCCTAACCATTGCAGGGTAGGATTGGCGTGTAGTCAGTCTTACTTATTGTCGTTTGATCGTCGTTAAAAACATGTTGTTACGGTTGTACATCATATGTTGTCTTGTGGTGTTCGTCATGCTTGTGTCTTGTTCGTAGTCGGGTTACTAGTTTATGCCTGAGCAGTCGGCTAGGAGCCTATCTGACCTTCTCTCTCTCTGAAGCAGAGAACTAAGATTAAATGCCCTGCTTTCCTGTGCAGAAATAGTAATATCTACTACTTTGGATCCTTCCCTCTGTGTTCATACTGTGTGTAACCCAGTATGTCGTTAAATGTTTATGTTGTGCGCCTTGTGTCTCTGGTCGTTTATTGTTGCAGTTACTCGTTGTGTGCCTTCAATCTTCTTGCGATGAACATCGTGGTTGCATCTTGTTTGTTGTCGAGTGGGGACGTAGAGTCAAGAGTGTCTGTTACTTCTACACGCGTGCACACACCTTAAACACACACACAAAAAAAAAATCCACCTGTTATAAGAGTTGTTGTCGTAACGAGGAGGTCGTTACAAAAATAAATTTTATAGAAGAAAAATATACAACATAAAATCAAAGATTTTGAGATGAAGGAAGATGGATTACTTATGCATAATAATATATTTTATGTTCCTAGTTTCATAGAACTTAGGAATTTGGTATTAAAATAAAGGCACAATGTTCCATATGTGAGACACATCGGTTACTAGAAAACAATTGCAGAAATAAGAAGCCAAATATTTTGGCTTGGAATGAAGAATGATGTTGTTGATTACATTTCTATATGTATGGAATATGAGAGAGTGAAGGATGAACATGTACACCCAGTGGGTTTTATACAACCATTTCCAACTCCAAAGATTGAATGGGAAGTGGTAACCATTGATTTTATAACTAAGTTTCTCAGGACAACAAGACAACATGATTCGATGATGGTAGTGGTTGATAAATTGACAAAGGATGTTCATTTTTTCCTTTTAAAAATGACTCATACAATAGATAATATTTCATAAATTTATATAAAGGAAATTTCTAGGTTGCAATGAATACCTAAGGAAATTGTTTCAAATAAATACACAAAGTATAATTAATGTTTATGGAGGGGATTATTTAAAGGATTTGGTACAAGTCGGAACTTTAGCACAACATACCATTCACTGTAAGATGGGTAGAAAGAGAGATTCAACCAAGTGATTGAGGATATGGTGAGAATTTATGTGATGGATAAGACATCTAAGTAGGAATATTAATTACATTTGGTTTAGTTTTCCTATAATAATGGGTATCAAGACTCATTGAAGATGATCCCATTTGAAGCTTTGTATGGTATAAAATGAAATATTCCAATGAGTTGGGACAACCAAACAAGGATAGTAGTACATGGTCCAGAATTGATCAAGGATATGGAAGACCAAATAGTTAAAATTAATTAAAACTTGAAGGAAACACAAGACATACAAAATAGTTATGCATATACGAACATGACTTATAGAGAATTTAAAGTGGGAGAGCATGTACTTTTGAAAGGAATCCCAAGAAGAGATCATTGAAGTTGGGATTTTTTACAAAGATATCAGCCTGATTCGGTGGTCCATTTGAGATATTAGACAAAACCAGGTCAATTTCATACATGCCTCCTAAACCTGATTCCATGAATGTGAATAATGTGTTTTATGTCTCTGTGTTGAAAAGGTATGTACATAATCCTAACCATGTTATTGATTGGAATTTGATTTAGGTGGATCCAAAAGGAGACTTTCAGGTCTAGTCGGTGCCCATATTGTACAGAAAAATAAAAATGTTTCGGAATCGAGTCATAGAATTGGTAAAAGTTCAATGAACTTTGTATGGTCCCGAAGATTCTACTTGGGAGCATCAATATGTAATGTGGCTAGAATACCCATGAATTTTTAAAGAATTTTTAAATTTTTATTTATGTTTTGTATATGTAGTGAGGATAGTGCCAAAATGAGGGAGAGAGGAGTTTAATACCACAGTTTTGAGGCCCTAGAATAATAAAAAATATATATATTTGATGAAATTTTGGAGTTCCAAAAAAATAAAAAGAGGGTGGAGTTCCTAGGAAATGTAATGCTTTGAACATTGCAAATAATAAAATACATCGTTGGATGCAAGATGGACAAGGACAAGAGTTATAGGGGGCTATGATTCCATGTGAGAGGGGGATAAGGGGGATACTTATTTTTATTACATTTTATTTACCCATCTTGGTCTTAATTGAGAAAATTAGTTACATGTGCTTCTTGGGGAAAGGCCATGTATTTGTTGATTTCGAAGTAAATATAAAAACCCCTATTTGGGATGCTTGGGGGTTCACTATTTCACTTTTTTGTTTGGTTATTTATTCATTATTCCTCATTCAATTGTGTTCTCAATTTTGGACATGGGAATGAGTTGGTGAGGAAAGAACCCATTGTTTTGTTGGGTGTAGTAATTACTAGTGTATTCCATCCATGAATTGTTGCATGTATGCCTCATATGGATTGACATGTTCTAAACATTTCTCACAACTATGAATCTTGAGAGTCCCAGCATGGAGACTCTTCACTAGATGCGTTAGATCCCTATGGAGAAGTAGACAACCTGAGGGACTGCATGGTAGTGAAGAGGGTTCATTTTCTTTGGGTGGTGCATGCTGGAGAGAAGAGAGATTGTGTGCTTTGGATTCTCATTTGTTGAGAAACCTATGAGATCTTGAGTGTTGATTGGTTTGGGAGGATGAGGGTCACTCTAGAACCTGTCCTTGTTGATTCATAGCCCTAACTTAGGAGTGAATTATTTTTTAGACTTGGAACATCAGTGTCTAAGGTTGGGTGGAATGACCTTGGTCTATGGCCAGTTGGTGATTAGTTTTTATTAAATATAAGTTATCTCTTTCATGTGTTTCTTTTATGTTTCTTCCTGCATGTTATTGTTGTGCATGGCATGATTAATAATTATTTTTAAGTCAATCGTGAATATTTCTTAATTAATTGTTATCAAAATTCAAAATTAGTTCTTGAAGTGCGATGTGAAGTAGCGTGACTGACCTACTGTTGGTTTGGTACATTACACACATGTGACAATATCATTCATTTATGGATGATGACTTCACATTTGAGCATTGTTTACATCATTTTGGGAGCATTTGTTGGGGGTCTTTTGAATTACCCACTCTTTTATCATGGGACTTTTTTATGTATTTTTATGTTATCTCTAGGGCTTGTGAAGAGGTAAAGGTCATTTTTATATTTTCTTAGGATACATCAAGAAAATATTATTATTATTATTATGAAAAGCATGTTATATCTCATATAAATAGAGAATCACTTTCCATTTGTGAATGATTTCTAGAGCTTTTGGATAACATTACTTTGCTACTTTTTATTCCATGTATTTGTTGTGGATCAATAACTAGAGAGACTTCTTGAGGATGGTGTCTTTTGGATTACTTTATCAATTTCATGGATTCTCTTCGATGGTGTTTTGAATATAAATCAATTTCTTGAGTGATTGGTCTCATTTAATTTTATGGATGTTGTTTATGAATGATTGTAATTGTATTTGTACTTCTCTAGTTGTTGTGGTGCACATATCTTATTCATGAATGAGTCCCTTCTTCTTAAATCTTGGAATATTAATAGTGGAGTATATTCCCTTGAACTATCTTGGATATTGTAAGGCACTTGCTAGATTTGTTAGGTTTTGTAGTGTAAAACCATAACTATCACCCTATTTCTACTTACTCTTTCTCAAGGCAGTCCTTAGTTGACCCCATATGCCCCAATAAAATAGTAAGCACTAGTTTTATCCCATCTAGTAAATCCTAATGTAACGAACTGCCTCGTTACGAAAACCGTTCAAGTAATAGGTGCAATTTTTTTTTTTTTTTTCTTTTTCTTTTTGGTGTGTGTGTTTAAGGTGTGTGCGTGCATGTAGATGTAGCAACATAAAGATCTGTACGACACCACTCGAAAACAATAAGACTCATCCATGAAGCTCAGCACAAGAACGCTGAGGACCTCAACGAGAAACTACGACAATCACAACCATAGGCATAGATGCAAGATGCAGACATTTTAGCGACGAAAGTAAACTGACTGCTAATTACGACTGACCTCCCGCTCGTCCTACCCTGTAAGGTTAGGACCTCCAAGACACATAAGCAACGCTCAGGCCCGGTTTCCCATCGTCTTTAACCATTTAAGGTCTCAGGGCTGGCGACTGTTCTGAGGAACATGGAGGTGTCTACATCCCACCCGACACAAACAGACCCAGCAAGGCATGACAACCAAGTACCATAATACACCAAGAAATCCAAGACCCCTCTGGAAGGCGCAATCCAAGGGAACCTTGACATCAACCTACCGACAATGTTGAGGAATTATCCACGACTCAACCAAACATTATTTTCCGATCCATTACTACTTGTAAGTACCGCTAGCTAGAATTACATCTAAAGCATAATCTTGATACACATTTAATAGCTAGAAAAGTCAGAACCACCAATTTAATGCATAAACTACCCTTTAAGATTATTAACTTAAAGTGCATGACTTCCCTATAGAATCAATATACATCCATTACGTCTAAAGGCATCTACTTCCATAGCTAGTAAAAATCTCAATTTACCATTATCTGAATTAAAAGCTTGCTTAATATTGAATACTAACTATATAAGTAAAGGTGGCTTCCGTAAGGCTGTCAGGGAAAGATCTCTCAATCGGCCCCCTACGTCTAAGTTCAACAACTAGCCACTAATTGGGTGCAATGGTAAAATCTTACAGTGAAAGTAAAGGTTCAATGCCTAGGTAACACGCTTAACTAAATTCCAACATTATTGATCATGATATTATGAACTTATAAACAAATAATTCCCTGATATCGGTATGCCATAACATTATCCTTTGCCTATAGCAATAAATTTATCAGCATTATTGAACATTCATAACCATCATATTACTAAGGACGGGATATAGCAATTACAGTAATTAAAGGGCCTTAATTAATAACGGTATTTTAACAAGGGACACTAAAAGAAAGCTCTACTATCAGTATTACAATGAAGATGAGTAAAGATAACCATTAATTTAAGGAATCCAAAAGATGCATTAAATCCTAAAACTAGGTAACCTCAATCGAATAACAACATGCATCATAAATTAAAAGGACAATCTACCATAAGGACTTTTTGAATTATAATTACATTATACTCTCTATTCAAGTCATAATTTATATTATAGTTTACATCATAAATTACATTACGATATAATCTACCATAATGGCTTCCTGAGTACCATAATTTAAAAGGGGCCACCCGTGGAATGGCATCTATCCATAATTCTACGATAGTAAGTAAGGATAACCTTAATTTAATGAAATCGATTTAAATATTTCATCCTCATTTAGGTGACCTAAGTTTTTTGTTGT
>ML826018.1:64309-93746 GCA_009831015.1 Picea engelmannii | reverse complement strand
TCATCATCAATAACATTTAAACATTCATAAAAGTTCATAAATTTAAAGTTTAAGTGTATCACTTAATAGTGTCATTGTGTCTAGAAAATAAAGTATATAGGCCTCAGGTAATCTTGACTGTCTAAGTCAAAAGGTGGTGTTACATACACCCCACCTTTGGGAAACATGTTCTCGAGGTGGTCAAAATAGTGAGGGATAGTCTCGTTGTAATGTTTCAACATCTTCCCAAGTAGAAGATCTTGGACTATACTAGTCCCACTGGACCTTAACTTGGTCTACTAGACGGTTCCAGAGCTGTCAGACTCTACGGTCCAATATGCGTAACAATTCTACCATGAGGGTTCCCATTTCCGATACCTACAATTCCTTCCAATTTAGTTTATGTGATTCATCATCAACATAATGGCGCAAAACAGATACATGAAATACATTATGAGTTTTATGCAAGTGGGGTGGCAGTATTAGACAATAGGCAATGGGTCCAATTTTCTCTTGGATCCTGAATGGTCCTATAAATGAAGGTGACAACTTTTTCCCCTTCCTGAACTGTATGGTACTCTTATTAGGCCTGATACGAATGAAAACCTGGTCTCCCACTTCATAACTTCGGTCGGTCCTGTGTGCATCCGCATAGCTTTTCTGCCTATCATGTGCTTCCTTTAGTCTCTGCCTAATCTGAATCACCTATTCCTCCATTTCTTGAATCAATTCTGGCCCAAATGTTACTCGGTCTTCTAGTCTATCACAACTGAATGGAGTTCTACATGGCCTCCCATACAAAGCTTCGTAGGGTGGCATTCCAATGGAACTATGAAACTGTTATTGTAGGAAAACTCTACCAAAGGTAGGTACTTCTCCCACTGGGTTTGATTATCCATTACATACATCCTAAGAATGTCTTCCATGACTTTATTTACACTCTCAATTTTCCCATCTGTTTCAAGATGATAAGATGTGCTCAAGTTCAACTGAGTCCCCAACACTGAATGTAAACTTGTCCAAAACCTAGAAGTGAATCTAGAGTCCCTATCTGAAATGATATTCTTAGGTATCTCGTGCAAACGGATAAGCTCACTTACAAACACACGTGCCACATCAATGACATCATAAGTGTCTCTAACTGGAATAAAATGAGCACTCTTGGTTAAGTTATCCACTATCACAAGAATGGCATTGTGTCTATGGGATGTGAGCGGTAACTCCACAACAAAATCCATAGATATGACTTCCCACTTGGACATAGGAACATCCTGTGGTTGTAGGAGGCCTGCCGAGTGATGGGGGTCGACCTTCACTTGTTGATACTCTAGGCATTTGGCGATGAAATGGACTACATTGCGCTTCATGACTACCCAGAAGAAGAGCTTCCTCATATCTGCGTACATCTTCTTCACTCCCGAATGTGCACAATAAAGTGATCTATGGAATTCTTTTAGTATGATGCTTCAAATATCCCCATTCTCAAGGATGTACATCCTTCCTCGATATCTTAACAATCTGTCTATTTCCAGACTATATCCTTCATACTTTGGGTCTAACTGCCTCCCTCTCTGGAGGTTTGAAGTAACCTTTAAATACCAACTGTCTCCTAGGAGTTGTGTCAACATATGTTCCTTCAGATTGACCTTTAAGGTTACTAAGGAGAAGATACGTGGTCTCCTACTCAAGGCATATGCGACCACATTTTCCTTTCCCTTGATGTACAAAATACCAAAATCATACTCACTCATAAACTCAGTCCATTGCCTTTGCCTGGCATTCAGATCTCTTTGAGTGAAGAGATGTTTTAAACTTTGATGGTCCGTTTTGAGCTCAAAGTTCCGCCCCACAATATAGTGCCTCCAAATTTCCAGAGCTAGCATTACAACTGCCAACTCTAAATCATGAGTCACGTATAGCTCCTCATGTTTCTTCAACTTTCTTGATGCATAAGCTATCACTCCTCCATCCTGCATTAACACGAATCCCAACCCTTGCTTCGAGGCATCCGTGTAGACCGTGAAGTCCTTTTCCATATCCAGCACTCGTAGAATTGGCGCACTAGTTAGTAACCTCTTAAACTCAATGAACGCACTATCACACTCTTTTGTCCATTCATACTTGACCCCCTTGCGCTGCAAGGTGGTGATGGGTTTCGCTATTTTTGAGAATCCTTCTACAAATCTCTTGTAATAACCTACTAACCCCATGAAGCTTCTCACCTCGTGGGCATTTTTCGGCATTGCCCACTCCATAATGGCCTTTACCTTTTCTGGGTCCACAAAGATTCCTTCGCCGGAAATGATATGACCCAAATAGTGGATCTCTTTCTGAAAGAAGGAACACTTTGACAGCTTCCCATACAATTTGTTCTCTCTAAGGTAGGACAACACTATTCATAAGTGCTCCTCATGTTCTCTTTCATTCTTGGAATAGATGAGGATGTCATCTAAAAAGACTTGTACAAAACGGTCTAAGTAATTTCGAAATACATCGTTCATGAGGCTCATTAATACTGCAGGCGTATTGGTCAATCTGAAAGGTACTACTACAAACTCATAATGTCTAAACCGAGTTCAGAAGGTAGTTTTTGGGATATCACCTTCCTTAATCCTTAACTAATGATACCCTGATCGTAAATCGATCTTTGAGAATACCGCTGCTCCTTTCATTTGATCGAAGAGGTCATCTATTCATGGCATTGGGTACCTATTTTTCACTATAGCATGGTTCAAGTCCCTGTAGTCTATACACAGTCGTAAGGATCCGTCCTTCTTCTTTAAAAAAATTACTGGCACGCCCCAGGGTGAGACACTGGGTCTTATTAGCCCTAAGTCCCGTAACTCTTTCAACTGCATTTGCAATTCACAAAGTTCCAGTGGTATCATCTGATACAGAGTCTTGGAGATTGGTTCTGCACTAGGTTTTATCTCAATAGTAAAATCAAGCTCCCTCTCAGGAGGTAACCCTGGTAACTCGTTCGAAAAAACATCTTGAAATTATGACAATACCAGGTACTGATCCAATGAAGGTCCCTTCCTTTCATTCACTGCTTCCACTACATAAAGTCGACATCCTTGTCTCAAGCATCACTTAACCTTCATAGTTGATATAAAGTGTGACAACACTTTTCTCTGTACACCCTGGATCTCTACTGGTCTTCCTTCATCATCGACACAAAGCACCCTCTTTGCGAAACAATCTACCAAAGCTCGATGAGATGCTAACCAATCCATTCCAATAATTAGGCCATATGCCCCAAGAGCAGTGATGTATACCTTCAACCTGGTAGTACACACTCCCAGGTCTACTATACAATTATCGACACTAGGTCCTACCACTTGTTTTTCCCCCGAAGCCATCTCGACTTGTTTAAAGTCATTGTGCTCGTAGGCTGCCAACCCACTCTTTTCTAATGCAGATGGTGAAATGAAACTATCTGTCACACCAGAATCAAACAAAATATTGACATTGATATGATTTAGCATATTTGATGACTCCACCACCATGGATTGATGTTCGACCTGGTGATTATTAACCGTTGCGTAAATTTGGTGGCTGCTACTTGCTCTCCCCATCGATGCCTTTCCTTCTCTATGCACAAACCTTGATTGTAACTCTGGGAAATCACGCTGGTAATGGGGTCCTCCGCACCCCCAACAGGTAACACGAGATTGAACTTGTGCACTATTATGTGACTGTCTTTGAAATGAGTTCCTTCCCTTGGAACCCCTGCCCCTACTCATTGTTCCCTGAGATGGTCGTAGACCTGTCTGCACCATTGGCGATGAACAAGATGATGCACTCGTTTCCATTGAAATCCCTGCAACTACTATCCTTGGCATGACTCTGTTACCATATGGTGGTGTCCTTGATCCCCCTCCCCTAGGAAATGTCCTCGAGGCCTTCCCTACGAATCCCTGGTGATGCAGAAATGTCGGTCTTGTACCCCTGGTCAAGTTCATATGTTCTTCTGCATAACGTGCATTTTCCACAACTTCCGCTACTGAATATGGTTTCCACATCCACACCATAGCTCTTATCTTAGGGTTCAATCCATAGACGAAGCGCTATGCCTGTCATTGGTCATTGTCCATATACAAAACATATTTGACCAGTTTCATAAACCTGATCTCATATTCTTCTACAGTTTTGTTTCCCTGTACTAAGGCATGAAATGCCCCTACCTATTGTTCCTCGTAGTATGCTAGTAGATATTTCATTCAGAACCTCTCCTTGAAAAGTTCCCAAGATACTGTGTCTTGGGTAAGGTGCATTTGTCTTTCCAGGTTGCCACACCAGTTCAAGGCGTTGTCTCTTAACTAAAAAATGGTGATCTTTGCCTTTGAGTTGGACACATAGTCCCTTAAGGAAAAACAACTTGTCATGCCTTCCAACCATGCTTCCGCATGTTCACTGGTGCGACCCCCGGTAAACTTCAGAAGTTTGATCTTTTGTAATTCTCGCATGATATATTTGGGTGGAGGTCCTCCCCCTGAATCCCTTGACGCTTCTAGATTACCCATTCCAGATGGTGGGGGTTCCACTTCAGTCCCTGCCGATTGTCGCCCCTTTAAAGTCTTGTTAATGGCTTCCAATGAGCGCAGCATGAGGGCTACTTCAGGCGATGGTGGTGGTGGCACTAGCGGTGTTGGCAGTGCTTGTGACGATGCTCCCCTGCCTCGACTCCTTCGAGACTTGACCATCCTGTATGCTTTAACCTGAATCACCCCAAAGTTGTCAAGGTGAGTTCAATGATGTTTCAAATTGGTGCTACTTAAACTTAGAAACAGGGTTAGGCGTAAGTTTTCTTTACTTGTCTGTAAACAGACATTATTCCATTAGGGGATTGGCTAGGTTAGATTTAGGATTAAGTGTCTAAGCTTGATTTCTTCGCCCCTACGAAAAGAACTATTGGTTCCCTTTCCCTGTAGCTACGCTAGCCTTGCGCCTTACTCGCCACTTCCTATGCTTACTCTCCTAGTGCATATGTCGCCTCCTTCCCACTTGTCCTAGTCTAAGCCCTTTTAACTTTTCGCTTACAACTTGTTTAAAGTGACTTCCGACCTTATGTTTATTAATTTACGCTGAAAGGTGTACACCTATTGACAATGGGCACAATTAATGATCTTTTAATCTTATTTAACCTTAAACCCTTATCAGATTGCTATGTATTGAAGATGCTGGCATATTCTTAGTTGTCCTCCAAAATCAATGGGTCAGATTTATTGTTCATAAATTTCTTGCATTTATCAAGGAATCCATTAACATGTTTACTTTTTAACATTTACCTAATCACATTAAAAAAAAATTTCTATGAGGATATATAATTACCACGTTTAAATGATTAAATAGGATTAAACCGCGACATCTAAATACTTATCCACAACTGCCAGACATGTTTCGGTGTTCACCAACGCTATTTACCTTTCGCCATTAGTGTTCTTCTTAAGACACTTCGCTTGGTGGGGGTCTTGGGTTCAAAACCCATGGACCCAAAAACATTTTAATTTAATTAATTAATCCTAATTACTTTTAATTAATTTACATTCTTAGTGTTAATTTGTTGTGTATATTATATCATTATTATTGTTTTTTTCTTTTCAAAGGCACATACATGGTGCGTTGGTGTTTGGTTGTTCCTTAAGGATTAGGTAGTGGGTGGTGGTCATGGGTTCGAAACCCATAGACTCCATATCACCCCCATTTTTTGTAATATTTTTTTTTTTTATTATTCTTAGTTTTAAATGAATTAATTTAAATTTTAAAATCCCTAATTCGAAATAAACTTGATTTATTTAATTTACCTACTATAGTAATTGTTTATTATAAATATATATATTTATATTTATATATTTTTAAATATTAAATAACCATAAACTAAAATTATAAAAATAACATAATAAATAAAATAAAATAAAATAAAATAAAACATTTACATTATGACTAAAATAAAATAAGAAAAATAAATAAAAAAAAAACTTAGAGTCGGGCAGTGGGTCCTCGCATGAGGCCCACATGCCCCCCCCACTCCTTAATTCTTTCTTATCATACCTAACCCTAAAACCCTACACCTGCTAGCTCTTCGAACCCTACACATCCTTTAAACCTAACACTCCATCATTGTTGCCTCTCTCCCTCGGCAGGCTCGCTCTGCATCTCTTCTTCATCATACCAGCATTGTTTAACCCATTGATCTCTGAGTTTCGGTGGGTGAATTCTCACCCTATATTATTTATACTCCAGCGCATTGTTCTGGTTGTAGTCACCATATGGGAAGATCGTTGTGTTGAGGAGCAGTGTTGGTACTAGCTGTTGGTTGATGTAGTTGCTTGGCAGTGGCGTGTTTGGTAGTTGTAGTTGCTATGGGTGCTGGAGTACCGGGGTCAAACCCGCGGGCTTCTCCTCTATACACATTTCATACTCTGCATCATCGAACCATATGGGTTACAGTCCATATTCTTCACATCTCGGGAGGCCCACAACCTACCAAAGATCTGCAATTTCCACAAATCTGTGCACAGATCAGACATTTGAGTCTTTGCCTTACTCTGCATCTCAAAATACGTATGGACGAAAATTTTAAGTACAATGACTGCAAAAACGGGTGAAAACCAACGATAGAGGCAACGTAGAACAAAGGGAAAACCATGGCGGATGTAGACGATGCGGTTGCCTGTCTACGGGCAGTTAACGAGTACAGGAAGAATTATCTCCAGCACAAGGAGTTCGATGCTAGAGTTTGTGCATGTATGTTATATAAAACTTATGCATCCAAATAGTTAGGTTTTCTTTCCTGATATCTTTATCGCAAATTTTACTTAAATAAGAAAATTTTTAGTTTCTTTACTTTTTTCCTAACATATCTTGAAGTTTCAACACTCTGTACTGGGTGAGGACCCGCAAATATGATTTCATGGCACTGGATACTTATTATCTAGGGTTAAATTTACATGTAATTATCCAATATTAAAATACCCATACTTTAATGCTTATTCTAAGTCACAGAAACAACTCTAACCTGGAAGAACTGTGTGGAATGTATCCTGTCATCTATTAGATTGAGACCAATGTTTGTTTCTGCATAATGCGAACTTTAGATAACAAAATGCACATAAGTTACTCTGTATGCATGCTACTTGAATGCATATGGTTCCTTACATACGTCGCTCAGGTTTCAAGGCTATAATTTCCCGTGCCTCAAATTTAGGGTGGAAAGGTTATTTGTAACGTTTATTTTCATATGCAAGATAAGAGCAACCGGTTGTTTCGAAATATTTGCTAAAACTAAACAAAAAAAGGAGATAATTAAAGGATCTTTGTATCTAGTGCCCTGGTAATTACAGTAACCATGGTGGTATTATTCCTTATTTCTGCCCTTGCCTCTTCCTTGTAAAATACTTCTGGTATAAGGTGAAAGGTTTTTCTTTTGTAAGGGTGAGGAAGGGTTCGAGATCATGACACCCAACGAGTAAACACACTACCTTAAGCTTGTTCTGCCTGTGGAGTTTGAATTGCAATTACAAAAGTAAAAAAAAAATGAAGAGATCAAGTGTTGGGACAACCAAGGTATGACTGTTTTCTTATCGTTATTTCCACTCCATTTCGTGCACTGTTCTTTTGATTTTATTGGGTTGTCTATAGAATCTCATACAAAGTAGCAATCTCTGGCATTCATATCTCTGGGTTTTTTTAACCCTTGTTGTGTAGATGATCATCACAATGTTAAAAATATATTTGTTTCATGAGAACCGTGTTCTGCAATTTTGAATCGAAAGACAGGTCTCTTCTTTGCCAGCAAACCTGATACAAACCACTGGATTTTGGAACATATGAGCCAAGTTTCCCCTTGCCGCTGTTTTATACCATTCATCGATGTTTTGGAATAGGACTAATAGGTCACTATTATGTTTTCATTAATGTATTAGGTCTAGTGAGTATGTGTCAACTTTCGGTGGTTGTTGTTTTGTTCTTAAATGCTCATGAAACCTATGAGGCCGAATTTCATTTTGTGTAGTATTTGCTAACCTGTGGGAACTGGTTCCATTGGTGTGTTGTTATGGCTAGACCTTCTAATGCAGCCTGCAGATTTGTTTCCAAAGATCGAAGGCCTCAATTAGTTGTTCCCCTAGCTTATTGTGGTTTCTCTAATGTATCTTTTAAACTAGGATTACTTCTCACGAAAATGTATTGAAATTTGGTCAAGGTTATTGTAACAACCCTAGTAGCTTTGTTGATACTTTGGTAATTTTTTTTTTTTTTTTTTTACATTTTCAATTAGTATTGCATTTATTTTTATATTTGTTTTAAAATTTCTGCGTTTGGTTTGCAGGTTAGGCATAGCTGGAGTTTTGGAGCTGGGAACTTGGCCCATAGGCCCATATTTCAAACTAAGAAGATCTATTACCATATGTAGGGGCATAATAGATTTTACATCTAATAATTACATGAATTGTAACAGTATTAATTTCAGAAAATTCACTAATTTCTTTTAATTGAGCAAAACAGTAAAAATTCATATATTCCTTATTTTGAGCACATACGCATGTAATTTAACAATGAATATTAAAATATTATAGCAAATAAAACAAGTACATAATTTAAATTACCTGGGTCTGATGCTAATTCACCTTGTTGCCTTGTTGTTGCCTTGTTGACCGCTACTGAACTGTGTAAACACTGCCCAAAACCTAGTTCCACCCTACCAACTAGGTAACTTCCTAGCTCCAGGATATCATATGGATATCCTAGCCCCGATGCCCAAAACCTCCAGCAACCCCAGTGCCTGTACTGATACAATCCCACTCCAAAACTCCACTCCTCTCTACAAATCAAAGAACCCCCAAAATCAATCCCCAATCTCCCGTAGAATGACCTCCTGTAAGCCTCCTTCCCCTCCATATTCCTCCTTCACCGACTTCCCCCTCATTTACTTTCCTACCTAACCCATTTATTACCTTATCTTATCCTTTCGTCGTTAATGCCCCTTATCCCCTTTATTTATTATTTTATCCTATATTTAATGTCTTACCCCTTTGAATTAATATCTTATCCCTTTCCATGTACATAAATCTTAATTTAACAAAATAATTTATTAACCCCCCTTTAATCCTTTACTTGATTAATTAATGAATCAATTAATAATTAATTGATCCTTGACAATCATGAATAATTAATTAATAATAAATAATTAGTTAATGTTATTTTAAGAAATAATTATTGTTTAGATAATCTTTTAGGACAGTTAGATTATTAAATTAATTATAATTAATAATCATATACATCTATTTAAGCAGGGTCGTTACCGTTCATTCTGTTAAAAGGCCTCCACAAACCAATCCTTTCCTTTCAATATTTTACATATTTCTGTGGCTCTCTACTCCTTATACATCGTATGGTATTGTTCATGGTTTCTAAGAGATATAGGTTCCTAATCAAAGTTACACATATGGGGAAGAAAAAAAAGACAAATGGGAAGAGGAAGAAGAATTTGTCTCTTATGGTTGAATTTGTCCCATTAGGGTCGAATTTGTCCCATTAGTGATTGTTTTAATGGAATACTATTTACTTCGAGGATAGATATTCATGTATTGATGAAAATGTGTTAATGATTGATAAAAACTTTCAATAGAGGTTGATAAATTCTCATCTTTCTATTGGTTGAAAAAAGGATCAATTCATAACTCCTCATCTTCCTATTGGTTGAAAAAAAGATCAATTCATATGTTACGATCAGATGGTGGAAGAAATACTTTAGTGGCAAAAGTGAAATTCATTACTTTATCAACTCTAATAGTTGAAGGATTTTTTACATGGACCATTGATCCATCTAAATATCTATTTTTGGATAGGTTAAAAACCTCCCCTAGGAGTACCATGTTTCAAGAATAACATATCTTCTTGTAATCTAGGTCTGAAATGATGAAAGAGAAACACATTTTTTGTTTATGAGGATCTAGAGATATTATTGCATGTGACTGAACCTTTAACTTGTGGATGGAAAGACCCGGGGTTGAAGTAGAATAGTTATATTACTTTGATAATTTGCATTTTATTTCAGCTGTAATTTGTTCTCTTGGGGATAGGAATATATAGAAATAGTAAGTATTGTGAGATTCAGGACCCTTCACAAAAAAAGAAGAAGCAAAATGACAAAAGTGAGATACATGTTAAGAATATGATAAAAAAAAAATAGAATTTGATTAGAAAAAAAAAAAATGAAAATCTCCTTTCACGCATATTTGATATAAATACTTCCCTTGTTTCCTCATAGTGCTCTTATACCTCATGAAGGAACAAAGTAACATGTTTTGTTCTGAATTAATGGTATTAAATAATCAATGTCCACTGTAACCCTAGCATTCCAGTATTTTATATTTCTCTATAGAGACAATAAGTACATATAAAGTGATTAATTATATAACATAATATGATGACTAAAACAATGAAAGAGGGAAAGAGTCGTCTATCTTCGAATAGATAGGACAAAGGTATTCAAAACCTTTGGTATATGTTCAAATCCTATTTAATTTTAAATTGTCATGCAATATATTGGAACATTCATGTTCCGAATGATCCCACCGAATAATGAAATATTCACTTTAGCAATTTTAAAATTATGAAAATAAATATATCTTTCTGTTGAAATGGTGACTTCAAATCCCCACGGGATGTGGATCTAGATCCTATTATTTTTCTTTTGGTTGAGATAAGGAAACCTAAGTTAGAATGTATAATTAATGAATTAGTTTCATTGTAACCATGGGAGAATTATTTAAATATGTGTTCCTGAGAGACAAATATTGAGCAACAGGCTTCAAGCCCTCTCCACGCTGGTGGTGGTTTTAATCTCTGATTTATTGAAGAATAAGAATGTTGTTTCCATTGTCCTGTGAATGTTTCCCTCATGAGGTGAAGGAGGGTTTTACCACATAAACTATTGTCTTCCGTGTGATTGAATCTCTCTATGTTTTTCTTTGGTTTTTTGTTATGGAATTAATCTGTTGCTTTAAAGATCCTAAAAAGTGGTATTAGAGCATTTTTGGTTGGAGATCCATGAGACCAATAAATATCAAGTTTTCGAATTAAAAGAGAGGGCGCGTCAATATCCAAATTTCCACAGGTCTCTCCTATCGAAGGTTGTGGTGGCCACTAGTGCACACTTCACACATGGGTAAAATTCACGCTTTCTGAATGCCAGCTATTACGGGAGGTGCGACGACTCCACGGGTAATTTTTTCACATTTTCATAGGCAAGCTATGTCGTGAGGTGTGGTGAATCCCAAATGTCTGCAGGCCAACCATGATGGGTGGTGTGGTGGCTCCTTAAAAATATTCGCGTATGGTCTTTTTTGAAAAAAGTTTAAATTATAAAAGGTTGACCTTTAAAGTTGAAGGGTCATGAGGTGAATGTTAAAACATTCAAAAATGGTGGAGGAATTAAAATAAAAGTTAATATTTTATTAAAATATTTTTTTTATTATTAAAAGGGTCAGGAGGTGAATGTTTAAAACCTTTTTTAATTATTATTAAAGGTGGAGAATTTACTTTGGAATTAAAGTAAAGGTGAATTTTAACTTCTTTTTAATTAAAAGAAGAGTAAAAGGTGGAATTGATTTAGGCGGTAGGATTGACAACGAGATGGTAAATGTAAAGGTAAATGCCAACTATTTTTTCTTATGGAGTTGTATTTTTTTGTTACATGTAATTGGGCATATTGTTGTAAGACTTAGTTAGGCATGTGTACCCCTGGTTCTCTTAAGTCACCTATGAAAAGTCTAGACATAGATGTAGGTACACTAAATAAGGGTGGGGGCATGAGTCATAAATTAAAACCTTGTACATAAGTCTACAATTGTGGGTTTCAGGTCCATGATTATTGGTTGCCTAGGTATGGTGGCCATAAAATTGCATGTCATGGAGAATGTTTAAGGGCTTGGTAATGTTATGCATGTCATGGAGCATTCCATGAAACTCCATTGTAAAGTGGCTTGGAGGTGAGTAGTGAAAAGATCATTTGGAAGTCTTGGCCAAATTTGGTCAAGGTTTCAAATACTTTGTTCGAGGTGGAGGACTGAAGGTTCCCTAGTCAAAAAGTTGGGTCAATAGAAAGGTTGATGTGTTTAAGCATTGACAGGTTAAATCAAGGGTTTGAGAACACATGATGTAGGCAAGTTCATATTCCTTGGAGTTTTTGGAAATTATTGCAGGACAATTGGGTTCGAATGACATGTTTATAATGCCAAGTTGCAACATGAGTTGTGGTCAAAAGAAGTTAAGTGTTGTCTCGACAATCAATCACCATTAGTGGAAAAAGGTTGGAAGATTCTGGAAGACGTATATTGAACAGGTCTTCTCTTTTGATTACTCAGTTTTTTGAAATTGCTTGATTGTTATGTCCATGCTCTCATCAACATTATAAGTAGGATCCAGATCAAATAGGTAGATCTTTGTTTGATTATAATGACAATGTCAAGGGATATAGATCATCATTAACATAGATATTGTTTGATGGATTTCTTCTCAAATCAGACATAGTAAAATATGAAAGGAATAAAGCATGACTGATAGCAGAAAGGTATTTGGAAGGCATTGATTTCCATGAAATATTCCCATCAGTTGTTAAGATTTTCTCTATTCATGTAGTGTTCACACTAGTTGTCGTAGCTAGATGCTAAGACAAGTTTTTTGTGGGGATTTGTATGAGGAGATATGTATATCGAACAACCAGAAGATTTTTTTTAGGATCACAATAGAATATTTGTTTGCAAGCTCAAGTAGTCATTGTATGGCCTGAAATGTGCATCAGGAATTGGTACAAGATGGGTGATTCCTTCATGGTGAGCCAAGTTTTACAACAAAATGAATTTAACCATTGTGTTTATGTTACATTCATTATCTTGGTGTTTAGATCACTGACGATATGTTTTTTTGAAGTAAAAGCATGGTTAAGATCATCAGGTTGGCTCTGTTGGCAAGTATGTTCATGGTGAAGGATCAAGTAACAGAAAAAACTAATCTTGGGCATGGAAGTACATAGAGGCAAGAAAGATGCTAAGCTTTGGTTATCATAGTTGAAGTATAAGGAAAAGATACTCAAGAAATTAGGCATGAATAATGTGAAACTGGAAAATATCCCTTTGGCTTTCTATTTTCTTTCTTCAGGTGTATATCCTTGTAATATGGAACAAAAGGTTATGTCTCATGTATTGTATGCTCTTTGGAAGTTTAAAGTATGCAATGGAAATTTTTGATATGTTCAAATATGAGACATTTCACATGAAGTTGGTGTTGTCAGTGGTCACATGACAAATCCAGGTAATGTAGTGAAATTGTGTGCTTCAGTATCTTAGAGGGACATGTATCACCTATAGTGGTTTCAATGTTTTTTGTCTGAGATAATTCAGATTTTGCAGGAGGATTTGGACAAGAAAAGATCTAATTCAGGTTTTTCCTTTTATGAGTATAAGGTGACCATTGGGTTAGTTTGGACAAAGTGCAGGTTCTATTTTCTATGGTTGTCAAATCCTTGTGCATTTGACACATAGTTCATCTTAACTAAATTGGACATGGAATCACTTTGTAAGACATGTTACTAATGGAGGTTGAGTGGTCCATATTCGAGAAAGTTGTGAAAACATGTTTTTGGAACTAGTATTGAAGAGAAGTTGTGGTCATGATTTGCTTTTCTTGAAGGTGATGAATCAAATTGGACAAGGCATCAGACAAATTGTTGTCAAGGTGGAGATTGTTGAAATGGTGACAACAAATCCCCACAGGCTGTGGATCTATATCCTATTATTCATCTTTTGGTTGAGATAAGGCAACTTAAGTTAGAATGTACAGTTAATGAATTAGTTTCATTGTAATCGTGGGACAATTGTTTAAATATGTGTGCATGAGCGACAAATATTGAGCAAGGGGATTCAAGCCCTCTCCAGACTACTGGTGGTTATAATCTCTGATTTATTGAACAATAAGAATGTTGTTGCCAATGTCCCATGGATGTTTCCCTCATGAGATGAAGGAGGGTTTTACCATGTAAACTATTGTTTCCTGGGTGACTGAATCTATGTATTTTTTTCTTTGGTTTTTTGTTGCGGAATTAATCTGTGGCTTTAAAGATCCTAACACTTTCTACATTGTGATAGATCACATTATGATTGAAGATTATTTATTAGGGATCTATGTTCCACATTATGTGATGAAAGAAAAACACAGATATTAGTTTATTGGGAAACAATGAGCTTCATTCGTTATTTTAATATAGTAAAGAATCATAAAAGCATGGGATTTGTCATGTATTCATACCTTAGGCAGTTTAGAGTGGTGCTTGGGACATGAATGTGATGCTACTTTTTTCAGATTGTAAGAACAAGTCGTCTTAGTTTCTCAAGCTATTTGCTTGTGTGAACAGATTGTATTAATATGTAGCCACTAATAAGTTAGTTAGACTAAGCTAGACAAATGGACAACCTTTGCATATATTTTGGTTGAACAGCTGCAAATCATCTAGTGAAAGTTCATTCCATCATACAATTCACTTAGATTCATTAAGAGTTAGAGGACGAAGAGGAAGATTTCAAAATTGTTTAAAGTTTTAAAAGATGAGTAAATAAAGTATTTGACAAATTTGGCGGAGGGGTCACATAGACTAATTTGGTGTCTGGGTTGGCTATGACCTTAAAATAGATTATTGTTATTATTATTATTATTTTTGTTTGTTAGTTTGTCTGTGTCATCTGGGACCTCTAAATCATCAAAATCACTCGAGTATCGCACCTGGTTTGAGCCACACCAACCCTTAGTATGGATGGATTTTTTTTCCCCGTAGGTTTTGAACTGATGACTTTAACATCATGGAGTGTCTTAACAACACACTTCGTGACCAACTGTCCTACACCTCGGGGACTTAAAATTTGAAAAACATGGGGGTGGTCTTTAATCCACTAATGTGTGCACGGGTCGAGATACCATTTAATGTAAGATATCTAGGTACAACCACACGTTCGACCACTACCTCAAGGTGCCCCCATGCCTCCAAGTAAATCTCTCACGACAATTGAACATTTTCCAATAGTGAAAAACTCCTCGCTTTCCACCATTGGATCCAACCCCTTTGGGTTTCATATTTGAAACACATGGGGGTGGGATTTGATCCACTTTTGTGTGCATGGGTCACGATACCATTTAATATAGTATCTTTGGGTGCAACCACACCTTTGACCACTACCTCAAGGTGCCCCCATGGCTCTAGGTAAAACCCTCACGAGAATTGAACCTTTCCCAATGGTGAAAAACTCCTCACTTTCCACCATTGGATCCAACCCCTTTGGGCATTATTATTATTATTATTATTATTATTATTATTATTATGAATAATTTAATTTTAAGGTCACCACTAAGCTAGACACCAAATTTGTGTATGAGACCTCCTTGTTTGTGGGACAAGAAATCTCCTAGACTCAGGGACTGGTAAAGTCTAACCAACTATGCAACTTGTCTACCCTCAAAACATATGTTCTTAACCAATATAATATAATGATAGATAAATAAAATATGATAAGTTTTCCCTTTGTATAAAGATAGACAAATAAATGTGATGTTACATGTCATAAACTTTCTGTTTTAAAATTATGTTCCAATGAAATTTACTACTGGTTGACAACAAAGTATGATAAGTTTTCCCGTTGTATAAGGCTATACAAATAAATGAGACGTTACATGTGATAAACTTTCTGTTTTAAAACTATGGTCGAATGAATTTGACTTCTTTTAAGACAAAAATATCATGATAATTCTGTGTACTTACTATAATTTTGTGTACTTTGCTTTGCTTGATCGGGTGCTTTTTATAAATATCAAATTAGAGGCTAATTTGGTTATGGTGCAGGTTAGAAAGTCTTGTACAAGTCTGTTAAGTTTTCAATTTATGTTTTCAGAGAAGAAGCAGCTACTAAAACAGGCAAAGTAAATACGCACAGCGGAGAAATCGGCACAACATGAGCGTACATGAAATATAATTTTTTTTCCAGATCGATATATTCTAGTTCATAGGTAGTCAGGGAAGGTATTTAGCGTCAATTTATCTTAACTTGGGAATACTAAAAATCTTAACCAGGGAGTACCAAAAATCTTGGGATCTATTAAACTAGTAAAGGAATTAAAACGTAACGTGTAAATAGTGTGAATATATTTGGAGAGATCTTGGATATCAAAAATTGTATTTTAATTTGCTACATTATAAATATCTGATATCTCTATTTTACCCTATAGTCAACTCCTTTCCCAGAAATAGTTCATAAAGAATCAATTTTATTCAAAATGTTCTAGTGTGCAATTATAAATTATTTTATTGAAAAATATATTATTTTTTATAGTTTTGCTTCATGGTTTTTCCAGGTTCAAATATTTTGGTATCTTGGAGTAATGACAATCTTTTTTCCATAGGTCCCAGAAGTTTCCCACTTTCATTTACTTGGACAAAAATTATTTTTCTATAGCCTCCTCCAGCCAAAGGTTTATGTTTCTTTCATCTACTTGTTTGTGAAGAAACTTTCTTTTCAACAGAAAAATTATTCATTTGTGTACACATTTTCAGAATCTCATAGTTCATTACAGCAAAAAAGTAATGCAAGGGTTCTTCGGTGGCCTGCATTTTTCTGTTATTATGTTGAACCATACTTCCCTTGTGGTAAAGGTCTTTACATGTGATCATACATTTTTATTGTTTTTCAGTTTTCATTTTATAAGTATCTTATGGAAACTCCATTAATGTATGTGTTAGATTCATAATGAAGAAAATAGCAAAAACATAATGTAAATAAATGAAATAATCAAGAAACTATGAAGAAAAGAGATAAATAAACAAAGGCAGAAAAGTCATACTCTATTCATCAAATGCTTTTGTAAATCATCATGTACATAGATGTACATATATAATACAAAAGACCATAACTGTCATGTAACTTAATAATAGTTAGGTTAACTTAACTATCCAACTAACTTATGATTAGTGTTTTAACATCCCCCTTAATCATAAGTTCATTCTTTCCTAAAAAACTATCACTACTTGACAATCACATGTGTCAAGCGAATATTCAGAAGGCTGGTTGCAGATGCTCTCTGAATCTGAAAAGAAAATAGCAGAAGTTGATGTCTTTTACTAAATTGGTGGTTTAAGGTTGACCACAAACTCATCTGGTGGTTTCAGGATGACCACAAACCAATCTGGTGGTTTTGGGATGACCACAAACCGAATGTCTAGTAGAAGTTGATTTCTTCTACTAAATGGCATGGTTTTAAGTTGACCATAAACTAACAAGAGCTCGAGGCTCAAAAATATGAAAATGTAACGAGCATAAATTCATGTATGTCTTATGCTCAATTGGTAGTTTTAAGCTGACCACAAACCATAACAACAACAGTACATTCAAGAACAAGATTGCATACAAGGAACTAGGTTGCATACTTGATCATTTGTTCACAGGCTCTAAATCAAACTTGGAACCTGACTCAAAATCAAACTTGGAACGTGAATCAACTAGATTTCCCGCCTGTCAGGGACAAGTGGTTCCAATTCTTTGACTGTCATTCACAAGTATGGCCAAGAAGAGATCCAACATATCAAACTGTCTTTCGACAGAGTTTGAAGACTCGATCTTCAACTCATAAGACTACTTCAACTGGACCCCGATCGTACCCCAAATCATCAAATCTTGAAAAACATTCATGTCCATCAACTGTAGAAATATCTCCAATCAAGTACGACTGTACTTGTGTATAAATTCGGCGATAAGACTGCTCCAATAATTTGGCTTCCAAACGCCAACGCCAATTCCCTAACCATCCAAAATGAAGTTGTTTCCTCTTGCGCTTTTGACACCTTACTAAGGGATGATTTGTCTTCCCACAAAATTTGCATGGGTGAAGATTAAAATAGTTTGACTTATCATGGCCAAATCGGTGACAGTGTTTGCACTGTATGGATTCTTTATCCGACCGATTATCAACATCATCATGAGCTATATGTTGTACTTGTTCCTTACCAATATCCGCAAGCTCTGTCGTCTTATCATCATTCAAAAAACCTTCACTCACAAAGAAAACAGGTTCTCTATAATTAAGAATATGAAAAAGGTTGTCAGCATCCTGGACATATCCTAGTCCATATCGATTTCATTTAAATTGTAATTCTTCCCATAGTTGAACAATACATTTATCCACAACTTTTTCTGACATAGGGACTTCCTCTAACTGATCTTCATGTTTTTCATAACTAGTCAACTGAGCATCTTCATTCTCATCCTTGATATCATTAAAATCATATTGTTGGTGTCGAAACAAACTTAACTCATCAGACAACAACTTGTTTTGATGTTTGAACATATCAATCATCTTGTGCATTACTTGTAAACAAGTAATCACTGTGTTGAGGGTGCACTTGTTTATTGCAATTGTAGATTCTGTAGTTGAGTTAATAAATGTGTGCAATATTGTAAATAGTTCTTCAATTCTTTCCATCATGCAGAATATGGAAGAGAGATGCTTGTATGTTGATGCCACAAAATTCAATTTTGTATCCTGCTGTGCAATCGTCCAATGCATAAATGTGCCAAAAACTACAGGATAACCAATGATTCACACAAAGATCCTAAGACGCGCACAAAGATCCTAAAATAGACCCCCTTATTCAATTTGGGGTGGATCTACAAATAACACCAAATAGAATTTATTGAACCATTTTTATTTTTTTTACAACTACCTTATAACTCCATTACAAAAATCATACTGACAAAGTCTCTTAACAATAGTTCTTATAACTCCTCTAACTCCTCTACGATAAGAAACCCTTATAACTTCATATAATAAATTATTTTTAAATGCTCTCACACAAGCCTTTTTAAATTTACCTTTTGTAAAAGAGATATTTAAAAATTGATATTGCTCCATTCCAAAATACCAAAAGATCCCAAGAGCATACTTTGAACCAAAATATTGATTTTCCCTTCAATAGAAATCCTCCATCAACAAATTTTCGTATTTTTTAACTTTACTCCTCCAAAAATAAATTTTCGTATTTTTTAACTTTACTCCAAAAATATTAAGTCTTCCTTTAAAATAAACCTTTTTTTATAAGCATCCTCCATTAAAATTAAAACAAAATATTTTTTGGAGTTCTTGTCTTAAAAATAAAAGAATATTTCTAATTCCTCCAACCTATATTCATCCGATTGTGATTTCTCCAATAGCCAAACGCCACTAGCAAAGCTTCACTTAAAATAATATATGCAGATTATTTAAAACTTATGCAGGTTTAGATGCAGGCTTTAAGTCACAAACTGAGGATCTTCTTGTTACTCCCTGTCGCCCACTAAATCCACGCCACACCATCCTTAAATCAAATGGCTCAATCCTTCCAGCAATTCGAGTTTCTGGGCATAGATAGACAGGAATGAATATCTCCAGCAAGTTTGCACAAACTCAAAGGCACAGGTTTCCAGCTGGCGGTCCTCTCTCTCACATTGAGCTGGCGGTTATTAACAACGCTCAACATGAAGCTCCTTTACCTCCTCGGAGCAGCCAACAAATTCCCCAGTAGCATCGATCTTTCCTTCTCTCCTCCACGCAAAGGCCGAGAGCGATCTTCCTTTCTCCTTCTCGGCGCACCAACATCGATTTCCTGTCGAGAGCAGCGATCCAGTCAGCAAGAACGATCCGCCTCTCACAATTTCCCAGTGGCTCATTGACTCTGATACTATTGTTAGATTTATAATGAAAAAAATAGCAAAAACATAATGTAAATAAATGAAGCAATTAGGAAACTATGAAAAATAGAGATAAATAAACAAACCCAGAAAAGGCATACTCTATTCATCAAATGCTTCTATAAATCATCATGTACATAAATATACATATATAATACAAAAGACCATAACTGTCATGTAGCTGAATAACAGTTAAATTAACTTAATTATCCAACTAACTTATGATTAGTGTTTTAACAGTATCTTTCCCTTATTGATGTGGACGCAGCTAACAAGCTTCCTTCCTTTTATATGTTCTTCATGTCCATGAGATATTGTCATACAGACTTATAGATGTTCCTGTGGACATATTGTTTTCATATATTCCATTGTACCTTACTGGTTTCTCCCAACTAGAGACCAATTTGTGAAAAATTCGATCCATGGTTTCTTTACAGCTATTTTCTTGAGTCTCTTCTTTGAATGTATTTTTGGGAGAAATTAGAGATCGATATCAAGATTGTTGTTTAAACTTATTGCCGAGTAATGTCCGGCTGTGCTTTTAGAGAAACCTAGGTTTTGGAGGAGACCGATGTTTTTAACGCCATGGTTTTTGGAAAGTGATCCTAACAAATTTTCTGTTATCAGAATGCATATATGGGTTCATTTATGGAATTTACCCTTGCAGTTTCAGAGTTTAACAGTTATGGAGGATATTGGAAATACATTTTGCAGATATATTAAAGCAGAGGTTGGGAAAGCTAAGGTAGGTTTAGCCACACATGCTTGTATATGTGTTGACAGAGCTAAGGCGGGTAGCCACATATTTTGTTAGATAGAATGATTCTCAATTGGGAAAACTGTAGATGAGTGTATCCAGCTTTTGGATTACGGAAATATAGGTTTCCAATGTGGAAAATGTCAGTAACTAGGTCACCTTCAGGGTACTTGCCACTTGCCCATAGATTCATTATCAACTTCGAAGGAAGAAATTATTCAACCAGATGTCAAAGCGTTGCCCATATCTTGAATATCAAAGCATAATAAAGTAGATGATGAAGAGGAGGATACAAATTTAGAGAACGAAGAAGGCGTGGGTTCAGGAAAATTGAATTAGCTAAAAAAATATATCTCTGGGTGGAAAAACATGAGGATATAAAAGAGGAGGCGTGGGTTCAGGAAAATTGAATGAGGAAAAAATGTATCTCTGCGTGGAGAAACATGAGGATGTAAAAGAGGAGAAACCAGAAGACGCGGGTTCAAGAAAATTGAATGTGGAAAACATCTCTCTAGCTGAAAAACATGAGGGTTTTCAAACGCATCTTTGGAAATAGTAAACATGAATATTTTTTAGGAGTGAAGAGTGTTGGAATATATAATTCCTATTTATCTAACATACTTGCTAATGTATTGAGAGGTAGAGTTAATTTCTACGTGACTTGTGTGATCCTATTATTAAGAAGTTGTTAGAGAGTTGGATTTGTGAGATCCTTATTTGGTGTGTGGTTAAGATATTCTCTCAACCTCCCCAATTATCTTTAGAATAAATTATATCTAATAACAACCTATACTCTATTGTATTGATTTTGAAAACAATAAAATATTTGTTTATATGACTCCACTTTCCCATTTTATCATGCTATCAGAGCTTTAGGATTAGGCGTGACTCCCTCACGGGAGTGCCCAGACACATGCAAAGAGCAGAGTAGTGTGTTTGATTTATTAAAGCTTTCAGCCTGAAGTAAGGAGGATTAAAGCTGGATTTATTAAAGGTTGCATTTGGAGCAGAGTTCAGGTTGCTGCGTGCGATCTGAAATAGACAGAGACCGGAAGCGCTGTCCCTAATGAAGTGTACATAATTGTATATTTGTGCATTATTCAGTGAGTGTTGCTGGAGTGTTGGCGCAGAGTTAGTTGCGTAGAAGCTGTTTGCTTGGAATAGCTCGATTGGGTTGGAGCTGCGACCTGAGTTCATACCCTGTGGCTTGTGCGCTGTCTACATAGCTGTGTGTGAGGGGAGCTGTGGAGATGCTCGTTGTTCACTGCGTGCAGGATCTTTCTTGGTTAATATTCAGAGGTAACACGGCTCGAATATTGTTGAATCCCTGCTATTATTACTGCAATCCTTCTCTTTTTTAATGTTGTCAATAGTGGAGGGCACCGATCCCTGAATCGACTAGTCTGAGGGCGGTTACAGGAGCTGCGCATCTCCTGCTATTTGCTTCCTTGAGATGTAATAGATTTCTGTGTGTTTTATTCCGCAAGATTGAAATTCTATTTATTATAGTGTTGGCGGAGATCTACTAGAGTTTGATATTCTGGAAATGAATTGTTGATTATACATTTGAGTGAGGACCAATAGTATGTGGCTCTTGGGAGATTGTTGAATCTGTCACGATTTGATAAAGGGGAATTGCACTCAAAGAAATGCAACCATCCAATAGAATAATGTGCATGCTGCGCAGAGATGGTGAAGAGGATTTAGAGAACGAAGAAGGCGTGGGTTCAGGAAAATTGAATTAGCAAAAAAATATATCTCTGGGTGGAGAAACATGAGGATGTAAAAAAGGAGGCGTGGGTTCAGGAAAATTGAATGAGGAAAAAATATATCTCTGCGTGGGGAAACATGAGGATGTAAAAGAGGAGAAACAAGAAGACGCGGGTTCAAGAAAATCGAATGTGGAGAAACATGAGGATGTAAAAGAGGAGAAACAAGAAGACGCGGGTTCAAGAAAATCGAATGTGGAAAACATCTCTCCAACCGAAAAACATGAGGGTTTTCAAACGCGCCTCTCGAAGTGGTAAACATGAATACATTTTTAGGAGTGAAGAGAGTCCATAAAGTTAAAAATTCAGACTCAGATAAGGAATACACCCCTTTAGTGAACAAAGGAACTACTAAAGTTGACTTGCAATTGGTAGTTGTAGATGAATCCTTATAAATACCAAAATACAAAATTTGAAATGTATAATTTTACTTATAAATATCTTTATTTGAAATTGATATTTTTAAATTTTGCAATTTATATAATTAGTGATTTAAATTAAAAAAAAAATCTAACAGAAAGTTTAGAAAACCCAAGTTAAGTGATAAATTCAAATCAATTTCTCTGCTATGATTTCATAATTATTAATTCAGTGTTTTATAAGATTAAACCATGGTTTTTAATTGTGAAACATCTCGTTTCAATGAAATTTTTTGATATTTTTCTAAATTTTATTTATTTTAGTTATAAAATTTAACATTTTATTTTATTTTTTATTTTAATATATTTCAAAATAATATCATAATTAAAAGGAAAATATATATATATATATATAAAAGTTTGACCGTTTAAATGAAAGAAGTACTACTCCTTTTCATGTATAATACTAAGGGTAGATGTTACTCAAAAGCACATGAACCCACTTGATGTAATCTCCTCTATAACCATAAGAGATATTGTCTCTCTTTATAATACTAAACAATTTTTTTGGTCCTTAAGTGAGACTAAAAACTACTTATAATTCTCTCAACAACAGAAGACCAATAAGTCTAAGTTTCTAGTGGAGGGTACCCTGCTTAGAATCACAAGGATATCAATTCTCAATTTCAACCAACCAATAATAATTGACATCATTATTAGTTGAGAACTAAACTACTATGTATTTTACCACATTCTAAGTCATCAAAACTATAGTGATCTTGGAACACTTCTCCTAATGTCTTTTGATCGTAGAAATACCATTTTAAAACATTCCAAGTATTCTCTGAAATTTCTTAAGAGCTCATAAACCAATTTTAATCTCAGTAAATATTAAATGTCATCATATTTTAAATATATGTATATATTAAAACACACACATATATAAACACATCAAAATTAAGTTTTGGATAAGTATTCCTTCCCCTATGGATTGTTAAGTGTCCTATTGTAGTCAGGAGAAATTCAGTAGAAATCCATCGGCTCAACAAGGAAGACACATTGCTAAAAGAATTGATTTTATTTTTAAAATATTTCGGTGAGAGAAGCTCTACAACAGAGTATGGGGAGATGTTCATGTAACATAACACATTAAAATAATAACAAAAAAAATAATTTAATAATAAAACAATAAAAATTTATGTGCGTTCAATTATATATAAACATATATAGGGAGATGTTCATATACCATAAGGAATTTCCATTTGTACAAGAGAGATTAAGTTCTTCCATAATAATCTTCCACATTACACTACGTCCAGCCCTCCATCTATTAGGAAACAATGAGATATCTAATCAAAGATCTTTACAGAAATATAAAGTGTTGTATTTTTTTACATAATTTTTAAAATTATTTACACCTAGTCTATTTACATGTGAATCCTCTTCATCAAGGTTTTCGGATAAACTAGCTACTGAAGAAGTTCTACCTTCAATATAATTTTTAAGATGTTGTTTCCTAGGGACAATGACCATGTACATCATAATTGCATATGATTGTATGTTAGCTGGTTGTTTCAGTATGTTATATTTTGATGAAGGTAAATAGATTGATGCCCCTTCACATTCTGCTTCTCTTTCAACCCGAGTATTTGTATTTGGACAAGAAGAGTTAGGGGGAAAGGTAGTTTTTGGATTTCCACCCTTTCCCTTGTTAGCATAGGATTTACTTCGAGTGTTCACTAACATTACATGTTCTTTAGGAATGAAATATAATGCGACAACAATTACTTCATTTATTTTGCAAAAGATTCTTTCCCATGCTTTTTTCTTAACCTCAGAAGTGCTCTCTTATTGGTTGTAATCACAAAAGTTACACCAATATTTAGAGAGATTATACTTTAGTTTATTGTAAGGTAAGGAATTGATAGGTTGATTTCTCAAAACAACTTGAGAAGACGATTCAATATAGATTCAATTAGTAGTGATCCCTTTCCTTTCAAATGCCATCATCTGATTGCTCATATCCTAGACCAACTGCTACGTAGTCAACATTTCAGCCTCCTTAACAAAATATTCTTTAGTAAGATTTGTTCTTTCCATTTTCTTTTCATACTCCAAACAAGATTCGAATCCAAACCCTAGGCTTGTCACATTTTTCTCTTCTAACCTATGATGATAAGAAGAGGGTAAGTAGTTATAGTACTGAATGAAAACAACTTGGTTATGAGGATGGGTCATCTCATGGATTTGATTATATATTTTGGTGAATCTAAGATTGAAATATTTAACGATTTCACCATTTGTAAAAATATTAGTATTATAATCCTTTAACAAATCCGCTGGATTCTTGGGTTGTATGTATGTTGATTTAAACCAGTAAACTAGTTCATCCCAAGTTGAAAAGACTTAGAAGGTAATTCAAAAAAATCATAAGGAACTTTCCCTTATAAATAATTAATGAATATATGCATATGTGTGTCATTATCATTTTCCCCTATGTTATGGAAAGCATTAGAAAATGCACTAAGATGTTCTTTTCTAGAAATTTTGTCATTTCCTGAAAATTTTGGCAAATGATTTTTGAATTTGGAAAGGGGATTAGTAGTTGGAGCGAGATCTATAGGTGAAGACACATGCCATGGTGTAGTTGTGGTATCTTCCTCAAATTGGAATAAACCAAATTTCTCGATTACTTTGGTAGGATTGGTTGTAGATTGAACTAGAATTTGATGACTAAGAATACTCTTGATTAAGGATGAAGAGAGGGGTTGCAAAGAAGAAGATTGAACAGTACTAGAAGACGAACAGAAAGATGTGATTTTGAAAGTTATAGGAATAAATGATACTAATGAGTTAGAAGAATCATACAAATATCTACGATGTTTTCCCTGGAGGGTTTCAAGGATAACCTTTTGTCTTCCCATCTCTGAGACATGATTAATTTATGGAGACAAACCTATCGTTCTTCATTGTAACAGACCTACCATTTGTCACGACGACGAACCTCTTAAAACAAGTACAAATTTTTTTTTTATGTGTGTGTGCATGTGTACGAGGGTAATAAATAGATTATACTCTACGTAGCAACGTAATGATGAACATGTCACATGTAATGGTGGCACCAACATAACGACCTAAGACGCACATCAAGTATATGCATGCAATGAACGACAATTAATCGACAAATAAATAAGACTGAATACCCGCCCGTCCTACCCTGCAATGGTTAGGACCTCCAAGACACATAAGCAATTCTGAAGCCCAGGTTCCCATCGATTTTAACCATTTAAGGTCTCAGGGCTGGCGACTGTTCTTACGAACATGGAGGTGTCTATAGCCTGCCCGACACAAGCAGACCAAGCCTTCTAAGAAAATGACAATAACATAACCATCAAGATCGCAAACAACAAGGTTATCTACATTAAGGCATTTTACAATATTGCATCATTATTAGCTCATTAAATTGCTCACTGCTATTACAGTATTGCATCGGCGATGTATTTTTAATCAAATTACAAGACAATGACAAATAATATAGCATGTAAGGTATTTAACACAGTCTATTCTGACCTCCATTACAAGCCCAACTTCACATGTCTAAAGTGCATAATGACATCAAGGTATAATATAATTTAGTCTTAAAACAAGTTCATTTGCACAATGGTAAATTTACATGTCCTCAGAACTCCATCTAATCAATTTGCCTTAAATTATTATTATTGTTATAGGTATTTTATTTTATACTCACAATCTAATAAACAGGTAGTTATGTATATATAACAATACAACAAGAAATAGATTATTCACCTCTTGACCATCCTTACACTAAATTCCTCATCCTACATATAATATATAAGAATACACTGTAAATTATAATCATAGTATTATTTCAAGAAAAGCATGGTAATATCTTAAGGAATACTGAGAGGTCAAGGAATATGTAGTCTTGGCACAAGTAAAAAAATAGAACAAGTTAAAAACATTAAAGTAAATAAACCATTTGATATCAAGATGAAAGTATTGCACAAGTTGGTGACCTAGGTATTGTAATAATCTCAAAAAATGTTGGTTATAAATCAACCTCAACATTAATATACACAAGTTAAAAACCTTTAAATATTACTTTAATGTTTTTAACTTGTGTATATTAAAGTAATATTAATATACACCTCAACATATTAAGTTAATGTTTTTAATATACACCTCAACATTAATATTAATGTTGAGGTGTATATTTAATATTTAATGTATATTAACTTAATATTTAATATTAATGTTGTGTATTTATGTATATTAAGTTAAATATACACAAGTTAAAAACATTAAAATAAATAAAATATTTGATATCAAGATGAAAGTATTGCACAAGTTAAAACTTTAAAGTAAATAAACTATTTTATATCAAGATGAAACTATCGACCCTTCAATAAAATCATATAGGGAAAAACATAATGCGAATATTTAAACGAAAAATAATTAAATATATGTAGAGGTTATTACAATACCTAGGTCACCATATTATGAAATTTTTAACATTCACCAAATTTAAATTTAAAATTGGTATTCTCACTATTTCTTTAGAAAAGAATAAATACAAACCTAAATGCAAATTACAAGAAGGTAACGCTTCCCATTAATAATTAGGAACCATCATACATATAAAATATTAGCTGAAAATTCTTTCTAACTTAAGGAGACTCGTGTAAGTCGTTTAGTTCATATGGACCTCGAATTAATTTATGCAAAGGATTAACTTACATACATTTATACCTAAGGGCGCTACCATAAGTAATTTAATGATTCCAGTAAGGAAATACATGACGTGCAGGTGGTGAATCTGTCCAAAATTTGCTAGTCGCACAGGTGGGTACAGAGGTCTAAATGGCTACGGTTCAGGTAACAAATTACTGCCTGTTCAATTTTTAATACCCAAAAACTTGGCTTCCAATCGACCTGTCCCTCAATTTGATTCCATCGGGTTTTAGAAAACTGCCAGTTCAATAAATCATGAATGTCATTGACTGTCTTCACTTGGCCTTGGTGAGTGCATTCTCAGTTCACATCGATTTTTGGTAATGGCTAGCTAACACTAGTCGATTCGGTTACACCATTAAGGGAAATTCCATGCACCGTTGGAGTGTAGGGTTACGCTCTTGCCAATAGGGAAGGGAACCCAACTGGTAAATGCACAGGCTATGATATGCTGTAGTGCCGAATTAAAAAGGAAAATACACAGAGACGCTCAGAAATTTCAAGTTTCAACACAGCGAACAGTAATGCAACCCACTCTAGATCAGTAATGTACATCAACTAAATTTTGACAATTGTTACTGTATGAAATTTCGAGTTCACCAAAAAGGTAGGGAGACTTAGCAGTCTGAAGGATAATGTAAGAGGTGGTTGACACCAACCATTCAATCTGACATGCATTCACTTGTAGGTACCCAAATATAATTAATGTTCAGGAATGAGAATTTAGTTGACTACGAGATAATCCTTCTCTAATTCTAAGTAGTGGATTAAATATCAGCTACCAAGTGCTTGGTCTTGGTTTAACATTTAAAGAGGAAAAGGATAAGTCACAGGACTAAAGAAAAATAAAATGGCAACCTACGAATCACAACAAGAGAAACGCAAAGATTTGAAGCAACACAAAATTATCGTTGTTGTTTGCGGAGGTAAAGGCTGACATAAAAGCTGAGGTATAGGTGGAGGACTCCATGTAAACGCAAGAAGGGACATCGCCCAAACGCTGGAAGAAGGGGAAAATTAAAAAAATTGAAAAGCCGAGAGGAACCATACTGAAGTAAAAACACAGTAAATTACCGAAGTAAATCTTAAGCAGAGAGAAAATTAATTGTGGGCCAAAGACTTACACACTCATAATGGCATTGACAACAGTGAGACATGTTCAAGTATGAACTCGCAGAGCAAAAATGAAAATGCATTCCTCATAAAAAAACAGAGTAAATGTCCAACAAGATAAAAGGGCGAAGTAAGTTGAGATAACACTAGGTACAAACATGCCAATTCATTTACAATCAATAATCCGATACAAGCATAAGTTCCGAATGCATTCTAATCTACAAAAAAAATGAATGTATCGTTGCCTTATCACCCACCTTGAATGACATCCGAGGACTCCATGTTGCTCCCGGTCGTCGACCATTGAGACCTCACCAGTACATCCCAGCCAACGCTAGGGGTACTCTGCTTCCCCCTTAGCCCCCTGAGCCGAAAAGGGGCCACACACTATCCAGATGGTATGTCTAGCTCCCATCTCATCTCGCAAGGCCGAGCTAGCACTCCTCTCCGAGTTGTGAAATCTCAACTTCCACAAGTAAATCAGTCAAGTCACTATTCCTGCAACGTAACATTACACTAACAGTCGATCCCCTTCTTTCTTCTCCTCCCTCTCTTTTAATTTTCCAACTTCCTTTCTTTCCCTAAATCTCAATTAATTTAAGTTTTAATAAAAATTCATAAAAATCCTCCTTCGTACAAGTGTCATCCCTCCCCCACATTTCTCCATTAATTATTTTCTTTAATTAATTAATTCTCTTATTTCCCTCACCCACTTAGAGTTAATCCTAAAATCACTCCTAGGTGTCCCTAGATTCTCTTACATGTTTTAAATGATTTCCCTAAAATTAAATTGCTAAATCAGTTTAAAAATAAGAAGGTTCTTAAATGCAGATTCTTTACTAAGTTGGTTTCCCTCTTTTTACCATGAGTTCCCCTCTTTCCCTCTTTAGGTTACCTCATTTCCCTAATTTTCTAATTTTTTGTATTTTCCACTTTCCCCCC
>ML826018.1:42340-53358 GCA_009831015.1 Picea engelmannii | reverse complement strand
GGTAACTCAAATGAGACTTCAAAACCATCCAAATATTTTACTTATTCAAATCTAAAATACAATAAACAACATTCTTCATACCCAAAGGGTAAGGACCATAATCAGACTTAGTAGTCAAAGATCGTATATTACATCATATAAAAGCAATTGGTATCTTTCAGTGAAACACAATCTGAAACAAAGATGAAATCCACAAAAAAGAGATTCCTCTTAGACCCATAGTGAACATTATAGGCTCCCCTACCTATGAACTAGCCAAACACGTAGCCAAAATTCTCAGCCCCTTAGTAGGCCACATAGTCTACTTCATTAAAGACTCTAATGACTTTATAAAAATCATTAAAAATGAAAAAATAGAACCTCAAGACACCCTTATAAGTTTTGATGTAGTCTCCCTTTTCACAAAAACACCCCATAGATGAATCCATCTAGATTATAAAAGAAGTAACTGATCCAGAAATAGTTAAAATTGTGGAGGTTTGTCTTCGCCCTAGGTTCTTCAGTTACTAAGGAGAATTCTATGAATAGACTAGCGGAGTAGCGATGGGATCCCCATTATCCCCCATTGTTGCGAATCTTTTCATGGAAAACTTTGAAAAGAAATCCCTAGACTCCTTTCCCCTGAAACCAATAAGGTGGAAGAGATTCGTCAATGACACTAATGTAATATGGCCCCATGGGAAAGAGAAACTACAACATTTATTTCAACACCTTAACAACATCTCAGAAGAAATAAAATTCACTATGGAGCTCGAATAAATTGGTAGCATCCCCTGTCTACACGTTCTAATCAGTAGAAAAAGTGATGGGAATCTAGGGGATGCAGTATATAGAAAAAAGACCCACACTGAAAACTATCTCCACGCCAAATCCAATCACCACCCTAAGCAGAAACTAGGTGTCCTAAATACTCTAGCCATAAGCGCCATAAGAATATTTGATGAGACAAACCTAGAACAAGAAAAATACCACCTCTTAGTTGTCTTTAAAAACATATGTTATAAACATAAAGACATCACGAACGCAATAAACAAAGCCCTAGAAAAAATTGACAAAAACTCTAACTCCCTAGAAGACCATAACCCCAATAGAAAGGCCTACCTACCTTACATCCAAGAAGTTATTGATAAGATTGCAAATATCCTTAGCAAGAAAGAGATCAAGACCTCCTTCAAACCACATGCAACCATAAAACAAAATTTGAGATCCGTTAAAGACAAACTTGATCCTCACAAAAGAAAGGGAATTTACAAAATAGAATGCTCCTGCGAAGAATGCTACATAGGTCAAATTGGTCGCTCCTTCCAGACTAGGATAAAATAAAATGGAGTTGACATAAAGAATGAACGCATATGCACCTCCACCCTACCAGAACATTCCCTTAAAACTAAACACCACGTTCGCCTAGAATACACCAAAATTTTGGCGAAAGAAGAACACCTCTTTAAATGGCGCATTAGAGAAGCAATCGAAATCCGTAAGCACCCAAGAAACCTAAACATAGACAATGGCCTAGACTTAAGTCAAAATTGGCTCCCCTTGATTCATAAAAATAAAAGAATAAACAGATAAATAAGTCTTCCTTAATAATAATTTATTAATCTATTAATAAACACTGAAAAATTAAGATTAACAAACCATAAAACCTAATAACACTAATCAAAACCTAATACAACTACCTCGTTTACATAAATTAATTTTCACTCATAAAAATATTGAACCACTAAAACATTTTAATAGAATATTAAACCCTAAACACCATATAATATTTTTAGGATTCTCTTAAATAAAAAAAAACTAATTAACATTGAGCTTTTAATAAAAATTTAATTAAAAAACACTTAGACTACCTATTAAATATAAATAACACCTTGATGATTACGAAATAATTTAAAACAAAATTTTAAATAAAATCCAAAATATCTTAATAAAGTATTTAAAATAAAAAAAAATTAAAATTAAAAAATAAAAATAAAAAAGATATCTAAAAAACCCTAAATTTGACTAAAACCTATTCTAAAACTCTACCCGATAATAAAATTCCACGCATAAATTAGATATTTATAACCCTCTCTTCTAAAAATTAAACCCCAAGTTTCTTGTCTTGATGATGGATCCTAATATGGATCTGAAACATCGAGACTCAATTGATACTATTGTGGTTCTTTTGATTCCTCCTGAAAACACTCATCACCACATAAATCTCAACAAAAAGATGAAATGACAGACCACAAATGCCACTGCTTTGAATCTGTGAAAAATCCTTAACCCCTATTTAAAACTAATCTATAAAGCTAATAAGAACCTGCAAAATATTAGACAAATGATCGACCTTGTGAAGTATATCAACAAATCAATATTTCTTGGTTCTCCTTATTGCCACCTTTAGTAGGATCATGATATCAACAAGAAGTTCTTATAACTTATGTATCTCAGAGATGAATGAAATAGTAAGGTAATATCACTTAAGAATATAGAGTAGACCTTATCGAAGTTGCTCTCTCTATCACTCTCCCTTTGCCTGTCACTTGACTTCTCCTCTTACTCTCTCAAACATAGTTTCAAAGGTTCAACTACATTTAGTTAAATCATTAACTAATTTTAGTTAATGGGGACAACTAAATAGAATGCTCCTGCGAAGGTTCTTAAATGCAGATTCTTTACTAAGTTGGTTTCCCTCTTTTTACCATGAGTTCCCCTCTTTACCTCTTTAGGTTACCTCCTTTCCTTAATTTCCTAATTTTTTATATTTTCCACTTTCCCCTCTTTTTTTGAGCTAAAAATGGAAGTTGTGCAATTTAACCTCTTTTTCCTTTTATTATTAATTTAGTACCTTTTTAAACTATCAAAAGTTAAAATAATTAATTGTCTCTTTACATTTCACATCCACACATTTTATTTAATTTGTTACTCTCTTCATGTTACCACAAAATTTTTATTAAGACCAAATTATTACTTAAGTGCTTTTAAATTTTATTATTATATTTTATTATATATATATATATATATATATATATATATATATATATATATTTTAATTTTTAAAGTAGACAAAATTTTTACCCCTAACGAAATTTAGACTTAGAACTTAGATTATGATCCGGGTGACATTTAATTAGGGAATTTTTTTTTAAATTTTCTTAATGTGTTATTTGTCTTAGGGCCATCTAGGTTCATCCCTCTATCATCATCAACACGAGGTTCCCTTCAGGACACACTAGGTGCTCCAAGGGTGCCACTCGCCTCATCATTTCCTTTACACGACGTGCCCTTCAAGATGCGCTACATGGTCCAAGGGTGCCACTCGCCTCTTGACTAATTGGTAGACATCAATAACCCCTGGAGTCAACACTCCACCAGGTGAACTTGTGAGAGACTAAGGGATTCTAAGGAATAAGTCAAGTGCCTTATTGTGCGCCCCTTAGAATCATCGTGAGCAACTGTCGCGGTCTTCCCTCATGACATCATGGGTCCTCTCGAACTAGGTAATCATTAACCTACATTTCAAGCCACGACGGGAGTGCTAGTAGGTTGTGGCAGAGCTTTTGTCCACACCTCTTCCTCAACCTCTCTGGTAGTCCTGTGTGACCCCTCTACTCCATATGTGAGTCTGGTCGGAAAGCTATCGTTAGCTTGCATCACCAATAAATCATGTCAGAACATATCCACATCATATCATCTAATCAAATGTACTAACATCATAGTAAAACAATCAAACCCCAATGGCACACTCCCTGAATCGAACTGGATTCCAAGGGGTTCCATCGATGCCTATGCATCCTCAAGGTCCAAAACCATACACACTCAGTAAAACCGAGTCAATAGGACCTGTCTATGTCAATGCAGTAAAAGAACATGTCATCTACCCATAACGCATCATAATCAAAGTCAAATGTTTTAATAGCATAATAATATGGATCACTTGCAAGCAAGTGTCCTGAAAGAATGAGTTCACTCAGTGTGCCAGAGTGGGATGTTACATACACCACCTCTGGGTCTAAACTTCGTCCCGAAGTTTCTCAATATAAATTTTGAAACAAGGGTATCATAGTATCATATATCTATCTATCAAATAAAAATGGAAACTGCTAGCACATATCATATGCGTCCTCCCAAGTCGTCGAGTGCAGACTATAATTGTCCCTTTGGACCTTGACCTGATCTACCATTCGACGTCGTAACTGTTGAATGCGATTATATAAGATGTAGACTGGCTCAACCGTGAGCGTTCCCCTGTCCGATACCTTCAAGGAACTCATGTCAATAACATGTGTAGGATCACTAATATAATGTCTCAAAATAGATACATGAAAAACATCATGCATACACCTCAAAGAATCAGGCAAGGCTAGTCGATAGGCCACGGACGCCTTTCTCTCCACAATCTCGAAAGGTCCCATAAACCTAGGAGAGATTTTATCTTTCTTGTCAAACTTGATTGAACTCTTGTGCGGTTTAACCCACAGGAACACTCTATCGTTGACCTCGTAACTACGGTTGACACGGTGCGCATCGACATAACTCTTCTGTCGATTTTACACTTCTTTAATCCTTTGTCTTATCGTCTGAATTTGCTCTTCCATTTCTTGGATCACTTCTGGTCCCACCAAGACCCCATTGGCCAGCTGAACTTAACTCAAGGGAATCTGACACTGTCGCCCGTAAAGAAAATCAAAAGGTTCCATCTTAATGGTTCTCTGGTAACTGTTGTTGTAAGCGAACTCCACTAGTGGAAAGAATTCTACCCAATGCTTTTGTTGGTCCATCACGTACATAGGCTGCTCTGGAAACATGTGTTCCAAGGTTTGGTTCATTCGTTTGGTCTGCCCATCAGTCTCTGGGTGATACGCAGTACTAAATTTAAGTTGGGTTCCCAAGGCCTCTTGGAAACTCATCCAAAATCATCTGGCAAACACTAATCCTCGATCGGATATAATCCTCTTAGGCACGCCATGCAGCCTCGCAATCTCATTGATGAAAACTCTAACTATATCAGGTGCCTGATACGTCATACACACAGGAATAAAGTGAGCACTCTTCCTCAGAGTGTCTACTAATACGAAAATAGAGTCATGTCTCCTTGCCGTCAGTGGCAATCCAACAACAAAATCCATCGAAATAACCTCCCATTTCAATTCTGGAATAGCATGTGGTTGTACTAATCCTGTTGGGTGTTTATATTCATCCTTTACCTACTGACATTCTAGACATCTGGCCACATAGTTGACTATGTCTGCCTTCATTCCCTTCCAGAAGAATAAGGGTTTAAGGTATGCCCTCATCTTCATGACTCCCGGGTGAGCCATGTAAACTACTCTATGAGCCTCGCTTAGGATGAACATCCTCAACTCGTCATTTGGTTGTATGTAAATCCAACTTTTAAACCTCAATAAACCATCACTATCAAATGAAAATCCCTCATATCGTGGTACCATCATTGTGTTTTGTCTGATAAAACCCTTGACCTCTTTTTACCAGTCATCGTCATCCTGTAAAGTGAGAATCTTCTAACATAGATTCACCTGAAGAGGAAACACTGAAAAGATGCATGGTCTTCGACTCAAAGCATCCGCCACTCGATTCACTGTTCCCTTTATCTAAGTAATCTCAAATTCGTATTCACTAAACAATTTTGACCAACTCCATTGTCGCGTGTTCAGGTTGCTTTGAATAAAAATGTATTGTAGTCCACAATGATCAGTCTTTAGTTCAAATTTTCGTCCAACAAGGTAGTGTCTCCAAACCTTCAAGGCATAAACGATGGCTAAAAACTCCAAATCGTGCATTGCGTAGTTCTCCTCATGCCTTCTCAATTTCCATGAAATGTAAGCAATCACTCGTCTGTCTTGCATCAAGACTCTGCCTAAACCTTCCTTGCATGCGTAAGTGCATACCAAGAAGTTCGCGTCCATGTCCGGGACCTTTAGTATCGATTTTGTTGTCAACAATTCCTTGAGCCTTTGAAATTCTTCCGTGCATTTCTTGGTCCAAACAAACTTCTTGTTTTTCTTCTGCAATTCCGTGATCAGATTTGCTAGCTTCGAAAATCCCTCGATGAATCTTTGATAGTATCCTGCCAAACCCATAAAGCTACGCACTTCCGTGACATTTGTAGGCATAGGCTATTCCATAATAGCCTCTACCTTGGCTGGGTCCATGGCGATACCTTCACCGGAGATGACATTCCCTAAATAGTGAATCTTCGATTGGTAAAAAGAGCATTTGGACAAATTCCCATACAATTTGTGCTCTCGCAGACACTGTAGTACCAAGTGCAAGTGCTCGTCATGCTTCTCCATCATGTGAGAGTAAATCAAGATATCGTCATTGAATACTTGGACGAACTTTTTCAAGTATTCGTGGAACACCCCATTCATCAAACTCATAAATAACCCTAGGGCATTTTTCAGTCAAAACGGTAAAACAATAAACTTGTAATTTCCAAACCTCATCTTATGTCATCCTCCTTGATACGCAACTGGTGATACCCCAATCGTAAATCGATCTTGGAGAACACTGTCGCACCCTTCATTTGATCGAACATGTAATCAATTCTTGTCAATGGATATTAATTCTTGATCGTAGCGTTGTTCAGTTGATGGTAGTCAATGCAAATCCTCCACGATCCATCCTTCTTTCATATCAAAATAACAGGTGCACCCCATGGTGACACACTAAGACGTATCAATCCTAGGTCCAACAACTCTTTCAGTTGCATTTTTTACTCTTGTAACTCTGCAGTCGACATCCTATAAGGTGTTATTGCTATCGGTTCAATCCCTGGTTTTAGGTCTATGGTAAACTCCAACTCCCTCTCTAATGACATCCCAGGTAAATCCTTCGGAAACACATCCACAAACTCTCTCACCACCAGAAGTTGTTCTATACCTTCCGCTACTCCCTTCTTGTTTAATGCAAGGATCGCATAAATCTTGCACCCCTTGCAAGAAAGGAAGAGATAAGGAAGAGATGAACCTCAGGGAAACTCCCTGGTTCTATCCTACAATCACATGTCTATGTCCCTCGTCATTGATCAAGCTCAACCATTTTGTCTTACAATTGAGTATCGTGTCATGTGATTCAAACCATTCCATACCAATCACGACATCATAAGATCCTAGGGTCATGACGTAAAGGTTGGCCCTTGTGACAAAATCTCCCAGGTTAAGGGCACAACCCATAACCTTTCCTCCATCCTTTTGTTTGGCTCCCGAAGCCATCTCTACGAAGCTAAACTCCTCCTGTTCAACTGCCTTTACCTTAATCCTTTTTAGCGTTGCACCAGAAATGAAACTCTTGGTAGCATCGGGATCTATCAAAATACTAAGGGTCTAGTCAGTGATAGTACCTATCGTCTCGAGCAAAGTCGACTGATGCTCTTCCTAGCGGTTATTCACCGCGGCATGAATCCGATGGGCCTTGCCCATATCTCCCATGGTAGTGGGTCTGGCGGATCCATATGCTTTGTTCCTCTCCACAGAACAATCACGCTGGTAGTGTGGCTCCCCACACATCCAACACCCCTTCTTCGGCCCAGTAGTCATGTTACCTGAAGTAGAAGATGATGGCCCACCGGCCTAGAACCTTGGTTTGTTCTACTCAATAGGCCTAAACTATTGCGGCTGCGGTCGACGTTGTTGTTGATGTTGTGGTCCCCGATAAGGTATCCACTGCTGAGGCGCCGGTCGTCGGGGTGTAGTGAAAGTGGATCCCCTCTGGAAGCCACGATATCCCAATGTATGTCTCATTGGTTTCTGGTGTTGCTGTGTTCCAAATGAACCCTTCCCTGCCGGTCTAGTTGGAGTCTTGATCTGACCCCCACTGATAAGCTCCTCCTTTGCTATGAGGGCCTTCTAGATGACATCGTGCAAGGTTTGGGGCATCAAAATCCTAACCTTTTCACGTAGGTTATCATTAAGGATGAACGCGAACCTATTGACCTTAAGTTTCTCTGTGTTAAGGTGCAGAGCATACCGAAGCAGCTCCATAAAATGGGCCTTGTACTCGGGCACCGTACGACCTCCCTGTCGTAAGGCGTTGAACTCATTGAGTTGACGCTCAATGAATTCTTCTGAAAGGTACCTCTCTCAGAACCATTCCTCGAACAGTTCTCATGACACATCTTCGATGGCCATATTCAACTACAGTAGGAGCCTCTTCCACCATTTAAGAGCACTCCCCTTCAATTGAAAGAATGCCATGCAGACCTTCATGTTGGAGGTGTAATCGTGAAGTGTGAAGCACATCGCCATATTCTCCAACCATGCCTCGACGGCTACGTCATCCAGGGCACAAAAGAACTCGGGAAATTTGACCTTCTTAAGTTCATGGTGAATGCTACCTGTATCGACTGGAGCACGTGGTGGAACCTCAATGGGTGCCGACACCCTGGTTTCATCTCTATCTAGATGGTTGATTAGTGCCTCGGACATGCGCTAGAAAGATCTCATCATCCTGACTAGATTGCCAACTGCTATCTGCTCCTATCCGAGAACTTGCTCATCTCCGTTGGGGTTAGACCCCTTAGGTGTGGATGCTACTGGAGGCGTCGCATCTCCTCCCCTAGCACCATGTCATATGCCTCCGCGACATCCTCTAACCATGATTACCTGCACGTACACAATCAACTTGATTAGCAATAGTATAATCAAATCATGTCAACGAAATCCGTAGTGATCCCATGTCACGGTTTAAACTTGGCTCTGATACCATATGTAATGGACCTCCCGTTCGTCACGACGACAAACCTCTTAAAACAAGTACATTTTTTTTTTTCTGTGTGCGTGTGTACGAGGGTAATAAATACATTATACTCTGCGTAGCGACGCAATGATGAACATGTCGCATGCAACGGTTACAACAACATAATGACCTAAGATGCACATCAAGTATCTGCATGCAATGAGCGACAATAAATCGAAAAATAAATGAGAATGACTACCCGCCCATCCTACCCTACAATGGTTAGGACCTCCAAGACACATAAACAATTCTCAAGCCCAGGTTCCCATCGATTTTAACCATTTAAGGTCTCAGGTCTGGCGACTGTTTTGAGGAACATGGAGGTGTGTACACCCTRCCTGACACAAATAGACCAATCCTTCTAAGAAAATGACAATAACATAACCATCAAGATCGCAGACAACAAGGTTATCTASATTAAGGTATTTTATGATATTGCATCATTATTAACTCATTAAATTGCTCACTACTATTACATCATTGCATGGGAGGTGTATTTTTAGTCAAATTACAAGACAATGACAAATAATATAACATGTAAGGTATTTAACAYAGTCTATTCCGACCTCCATTACCAGCCCGAATTCACATGTCTAAAGTGCATAATGGCATYAAGGTATAATCTAATTTAGTCTTAAAACAAGTTCATTTGCGCAATGRTAAATTTACAGGTGCTCAGAACTCCATCTAATCAATTTGCCTTAAATTATTATTATTTTTATAGGTATTTTATTKTATACTCATGATCTAATAAATAGGTAGTTATGTATATATAACAATACAACAAGAAATAGATTATTCACCTCTTGACCATCCTTACACTAAATTCCTCATCCTACGAATAATATATAAGAATACACTGTAAAATATAATCATAGTATTATTTCAAGAAAATCATGGTAATAGCTTAAGGAATACTGAGAGGTCAAGGAATATGTAGTCTTGGCACAAGTTAAAAACATTAAAATAGATAAACTATTTTATATCAAATGGAAATATACACAAGTTAAAAACATTAAAGTAAATAAACTATTTGATATCAAGATGAAACTATTGCACAAGTTAAAAAATTAAAGTAAATAAACTATTTTATATCAAGATGAAACTATTGACCCTTCAATAAAATCATATAGGGAAAAACATAATGCCAATATTTTAAACGCAAAAGAATTAAATATGTGTAGAGGTTATTACAATACCCAGGTCACCATATTATGAAATTTTTAACATTCACCAAATTTAAATTTAAAATTGGTATTCTAACTATTTTCTTAGAAAAGAATAAATACAAAGCTAAATGCAAATTCCAAGAAGGTAACACTTCCCATTAATAATTAGGAACCATCATACATATAAAATATTAGCTGAAAATTCTTTCTAACTTAAAGAAACTCGTGTAAGCCATTTACTTCGTATGGACCTCGAATTAATTTATGCAAAGGATTAACTTACATACATTTATACCTAAGGGTGCTACCATAAGGAATTAATGATTCCAGTAAGAAAATACATGATGCGCAGGTGGAGAATCTGTCCAAAATTTGCCAGTCACATAGGTGGGTACAGAGGTCTAAATGGCTACGGTTCAGGTAATAAATTATTGCTCGTTCGATTTTTAATACCCAAAAACTTGGCTGCCAATCAACCTGTCGCTCAATTACATTCCGTCAGGTTTTCAAAAACTGCCAATTCAATAAATTGTCAATGTTGTTGACTATCTTCACCTAGCCTTGGTGAGTGCATTCTCAGTTCACATCAATTTTTGGTAATGGCTAGCTAACACCAGTTTTTTCGGTTACACCGTGAAGGGAAATTCCATGGACGGTTGGAGTGTAGGGTTACGCTCTTACCAATAGGGAAGGGAACTCAACTGGTAAACGCATAGGCTACGATATGTTGTAGTGTCGAATTAAAAAGGAAAATACACAGAGACCCTAAAAAATTTCAAGTTTTGACACAACGAACAGGAATGCAGCCCACTGTAGATCAGTAATGTACATCAACTAAAATTTGGCAACTGTTACTATATGAAATTTTGAGTTCACAAAAAATTTAGGGAGACTTAGCAGTCTGAAGAATAATGTAAGAGGTGGTTGACAGTGCCCATTCAATTCGACATGTATTCACTTGTAGGTACCCAACCATAATTAACGTTTGGGAATGAGAATTTAGTTGACTATGAGATAATCCTTCTCTAATTCTAAGTAGTGGATTAAATAGCAACTACCAAGTGCCCAGTCTTAGTTTAAGATTTAAAGAGGAAAAGGAGAAGTCGC
>ML826018.1:8708-19264 GCA_009831015.1 Picea engelmannii | reverse complement strand
TTTCTCCCATCATGAACCACATTCCTATCATATTGCCACGGTCTACCCAGCAATAGATGACAAACATCCATGGGAATGACATCACATAGTATTTCGTCCTTATATCCTCCTATTTTAAATTCAACTAAACATTGTTTAGTGACATTTACTTAATGTCCTTTTTGTAGCCATGAAACTTTGTATGGGCTTGGATGTTCAATAGTCTCCAGCTCCAGATTTTATACCATCTCCGTAGAAATGATATTTTCTATGCTACCACTATCCAAGATGACCTTCCATACCCTGTCTTTGGTCTTGCAAGTAGTCCTAAAAAGATTGTTCCTTTGCACTGGATTCTCCGCCTCCCTTTCTGGCGTTAAGAGAACCTTCCTCATCACCAGTGATCTTCCACCTTCAACATCCTTTGCTTCAACATTCCCCCTTTGTGCTTTGGCAATGTGAGTCTCACCACCTTCTTTCTTTTTATCTGGACATTCATAAGATTTGTGTCCATTCTTTCCGCATGTGAAGCATTTTATTACTCCACCTCTGCCTCTTCCTCTTCCTCTAGGATGAGGAAAAGTGTTATTATCATCATACTATCCTCTCTGTTCGGCATACTTCCCTCTCTGTGAGCTTCCACCTCTCTCATTTTGAGGTTGAGGTTTCTTCCACTCTTCCCTAGGCTTCTGATTCCTATCTTGGACAACTATTTTTCCTCTGGGTTGACTTCTACCTCAACCTCTTTGACCCTACTTTCAGCTCAACTTCTCTTCAGCCTTTAGAGCCATCTGATAAGCATCTTCCACCGTTCGGATGGTCATCATGCTCATCTCATCTTGAATGTCATATCGCAAACCATTCATGTACTTGGAAACCTTTTCATCATCACTTTCCCGATGACCTGCTCTGATGTTCAACCTGTAGAATTCTTCATTGTACTCCTTCACTCACATCATCTTATATCTCAAATTTTGCATTCTTTGAAACAGAGTAATTTCATAATCCTTGGGTATGAATTTTTCTTTCATATTTGCAATCATTCTATCCCAACTCTTGATTTTATGCTTGCCTTTGCAGCGTCTGTCAACTTGTAGTTCATCCCACCACAATGTTGCATGTCCTTTAAGTCTTGTGAAAGCATGTTTGACCTTTTTATCTTCCTCGACATCTTCATAGTCAAAATACGTGTCCAGAGCTCTAATCCAGTCTAGAAGCTCTTCAACATCCAAGTTTCCCTCATATACTAGAATGTCCATTTTTTCCCTGGCACCCATCCTTGTAACAGCCCTGAGTAGGCGTTCATTTGTTGCATCTTCAGCTACAACTTCTTCTCCTTCATCTTCGACTTCATTTTCACATTCAGAATCACTGAGATCCCCAACACCAGCTGCATGCCTCTGTGCCATTTCTGTAGCATCCATCCTAGCACGTAAGTCATGCACATCTCTTACCTCTGGTGGATCAAGTAATTTCCTTCCCCTTCTTCTTGGCATTTCCCTCTCCTCTGGTGGATCAGGTGTTTTTATGTTTCTTCTTCTCGGTGGCATGGATGTAAAATTCCTCCTTTCTCTGCTACACAAAGTAAATAAAATTTTCCTATGCTCTGATATCAAACTTGACGCAGACCCCCTTCTCTAGACCCGTAGGTCGAGATCCACACAGGATCTTTTCCTTTCAGCCCGAGAGATCGATTGGCTCCTCTATTTCCCTTTCGGGAAATCTACCCACAACAACACTTTTGAGGAAATTCCTCTTTTATTTCGGGATATTGGACATCGTGAATTTGCGAATCCTGTGGTCGAGCACCTTACCTCTTCGACCTACGAAACCTGAAATACTTAACACTTGACCCTTCCTGATGTCAATTTTGGCTTTTCATCCTTCGCAAATTCAGGAGTTGCGATGTCATGCAACTCTTCCCCTTGATTCACAAAATCCCAAAACCCAAAATCCTCCTTTTAAGGAGATCAACGGTTGTGAACTCTCCCTTGATCCAACAGCCCGCGTTATTTCGCATACAGGGAGTTCAATATGCCAAAGCTCGAACTTTGTACAATTTCGGCCTTTCGGCTTTTGCGAATTCGGGAGTTGCGATGTCGTGCAACTCTACTCCTCGATTCGTGAAATCCCGAAACCTGAAATTCCAAAATGGTACTTCACCTCATTGTTTCACAAACTCGACAGAAGTCTCCTATCCTTCCATGTGTCGCCTCCTCCTTGTTTCAGGTTTTCTCCCTTGTTGTGTCCCGATCTCCTTCCCTCGAGACTTCTGAAACCCCGAACTCCAAAATTAGAAAAACTTAAGCTTGTTTCTCCTTCCACATGTTGCTTTCTCCTTGTTTCGGGTTTTCTCCTCTACTATATCCTGATTTCTTGTCCTTAGGACTTTTGAAACTATGAACTCTGAATTTCTGAAACTTAACTTGATTCCACCACGAAAACCTCCTTTTCGCGATTCGGGGATTTGATTGGCCAAGGATTTTGGCTTACACTTCGGAATTTTGAACCCCGAAATGTCGAAATGGTTGATGACCTGAACAGATTGAAATCGATGGTCCACGTTGACTCTACCTTTTGAAGGGAGGATCTATCCAACACTTAACTCCCCTAGATCCACTTGGAAGTCACTACTAACTTCCCTTATTGTCTTGGAGACACTTCCCACACATCATTATTCACGATGGACTGGTACTCGTCCCTCACGGAATACTTCCATACTTATTACTTAACATATTCTTCAAAGGTGGAAGGTTTCGAATCAATAATTTTACTCATCAATGCCACATAGATGGAACAATTGTGTGGTCCATTTATCTATCTGACAGATCCTTTAGGAGATGCATGTCCTTCAAATTCCTACAAAGTGTTACTGAGCCAAGTTGGTATCTTTTTGTTGACTATAGCTTCTCTTAGTGGATATATTAGTCTCTCTGAATCTCCCATATCCTTTTGGACTTTTGAAATGGGTTCCTCTGGAGTAGAGTCAACCATGATTGCATCCCTTGGAGATTTTTATTTCTCTTGATTCCCATCCATGTGAGACTTCCTATATGTTTCGAAGGCTTCATATTAATCAAATGTGACATCTCAGATGATCTCAATATGTCTCTATCCAGGAATGTATATTTTTTAATCCTTTGAAGTCTCATTTTATCCAACGAAGGTACCCTTCTTTCCCAAAGGCTCCAACTTCATTCTCTTTTCTTTTGGAACATGTATGTACACTAGACCACCAAATATCCTCAAGTTATTGACTTATGGTTTATTTCTAGTGAACACCTCTTCAGGTGTCTTGTTCCCCAATATCTTGTGAGGAATTCTATTTTGGACATACAAAATGTATTGGATGATTCTTCCCATAAGCGCATGGGTAAGCCCTCGTCATGGATAATTTCTTTAGCTACTTCCATGATGGATTTGTTATTTCTCTCTACAACCTCATTTTTTGGGGTTTTGTAGGGAGTTTTCATCTCCCTATTAATTCCTACTTATATGCAAAAGTATTTTAACTCATTTGAGTTGTACACACCTCCATTATTAGATCTCAAGATTTTTATCTTATTTCCAGAGAAATTCTCAACTAAATCCTTGAATTCTTGAAACTTGTTGAAGACTTTATCTTTCTGTTTCAAGAAGTAGATCCATGTCTTTCACAAGTAGTCATATATGAATAAGGCATAGTATACAAATCTTCCTAAGGATGGAACCATCATCTATCTGCATACATCGAAGTGTATGATTTTCAATATCCCCTTGGACCTGCTACAATTTCTAGTAAATATTCCTTTGACATTATTTGCAAGTGTCCAACCTTTTCATACTCCATCACGATCTACCTAAATGTCTAGTAGACTTGTAACCATATTTCTCAATATTCATAGTGCTCTATAATTTATATGATCAAGTCTTTGGTTCCATAGCTCACCGAAGATAATGTTGTTGTGTACAAGGTATTTTTCTTGGTGTCCCTTCAATTTATACAATCCTCCCTCTCTTACAACAATTACGGTAGTTTTATCTATGCTTGAATTCTTGGGCCATAGAATAACTTGACCATCCACAAAAGCTACCCTGAAACCTTTAGCTTCTAGAAAAGATATAGAAAGAAGACTCTTCTTCAAGTCTTTTACAAGAAAACAATGTTTAATTGAAATATGGTTACCTGAGTGAAGTTGAAAAGAGGCTTCTCTAGTGCCTTTCATTATGTGTCTATAATCATCCCCAAGCTCCACTTGAAGGGATGATCTCTTTTCTATTAATTTTGTAAGGTAACTTTTGAATACGGTCATGTTCTTGGAAGCACCACTATCTATGAGCCAAGTATCACTTCCTTGAGTGATAGTGCCCATGAGTGCTGAAACAAATATAAATTCTTCATCCTTTTCCTTCTTATGGGATATGGGATCTTCTATATGTGTTTCTTGTGCATGATGTTTTCTATTTTCATTTTCATTTCTACGAGGACATTGAGTGGCATAATGTCCCATGCTCTTACAGTTGTAGCATCTGAATTTTTATGCATCCTTATTATAGTGTGGTATTTTAGTTTTCCTCAGAAGGACTTCTCCCCTTTCTTTCCTTTTCTTCACATGAGCAACATGAGCTTCATTTTCATCATCATTTTTCTTCCATGACTTGGATATTAGTTTGGATTATTTTTGAGTGAAATCTAACCATAACTTGTCAAATTTGGGAAAATTTCCTATGCAAATCCCTTGAAGAAATGGGTGTCAAGAGGAAGGGAATACATTGAGTTTATTAGGAAGAAGTTTAGGGTCATCTACTGAGTCTCCAATAGCTTCTAAATGGTCCTTGATTTGCGATATTCTCATGAAATAGATGGAGACTATTTCTAATTTTTTTCATCGTCACGTTTCTGATTTGATGCCTTAGAGTAAGGTTATGGATGGTTTTCTTTCTTTCATAAAGTATGGTTAGGGAATCAAACATTTATTTTGGTGTCTTCAATTCTGATACATTTTGTATGAGATGATATTTAATGAAGTCTTTCAAGACCCTCTTGGCCTTGACTTCATTCTTCCTGAATTTTTCTTTGGCTTCGTCTTCTTTTGGTTCTGGAAGCACCTGCTTGACATGATCCAATAACTCATTATCTTCTAGAATGAGGAGTACCCTATGATTCTAGGATCTGAATTTATTTTCTCCATGGAGTCTATCTTCAACTCTCATACTGGTACTCATTTTCACTGGTAGAAACCCTAGATCTAAGAAATTTCAAATTTTTTAACTTCAGCAATCTGCAAACAAAGTGTTGCAAGGGTGTGCTAGGGTAGGGAAAACTTCTCTATGGTGAAATCAATCCCAATGCCTTTGAAATAGTGCTCAACGATATTGAAAAATTATAACAATGCAACGGTAAGGTACTACGTCAAGGTGTTGTTGAAAACAACCTTCCTTCTGGTGGTTAAATTGTTCTAAAGCTAACTAACTCTAATACCATGTTATATTTTTCTTAATTTACACAGTAATCGAGTTCCTAGTGTTCTTAGATATTGTTTTTACTTTAACAATTATATCTTGTACTAAAATATAAGAAACATAAACAAGAACACGAGAACACAAGAGTTTATCCTAGGAAAACCCCAAATGGGGGAAAAAACCCAACAAACCTTTCTTAGATAGATTTCATTCAAATAATCCAACCATGAACTAGCTTTTAAGAGAAAATAGATAATGAATAACCCTAGCACAAGCCTAGTGTAGAAGATAAACTAGGAATATACAAAAGCAACACCACAAAGATGTGGTAGCAACACTATAAAGAAGTAGTGCACCTCTTTAGAGGGGGATCCAATAAGATAAAACCAACACCAAGAATAACCAACCAAGAATATCCAAAGTGTAGTGATGTGTCTTCCTTCCTTGCCTCAGACTAGCACATTCTCCTTAAGTGAGTGATGAATGAATGAGTGAGTCAAAATGAGAAAGACATCTCCTTATTTATAGTCTTCTTTTCAGTTTAGCTTTGCTAACTTCTTCTTTTGGAAATTATATTTTCCCTTTATGTTTTCTTTGTGGGCCAACTTCTCGTCTTGGAGGTTCCAAATTTACTTTATTCTTGTCTGGTGGGCCGACTTATCTTTTGAGGTGTTATTCCACTATTGAATGGTCTTTATTTGTTTTCCAGAATCTTTTCCTCATCTAGGAAATGTTTTCTAGGAGGAAAATACCTCTTGCAACTACCAAAACATCAACAAATTATTCTTAAGAAAAGTTGTTGGGTTTTCTCCCAAGGTTGGGTTTCCCGAGGTAAAAATATTGTGTCTATTATGCATGGATAACTCTGTATGATTCTGTTACTTCTACTGTAGTTTTTTTATTTCTATGATAACAAGATGGTGTTCTTTCAAGTGTATTAGTCACACATGGGGTTGTAGGTTCCACATTGACTGTGATCTTGACTGGAGTTCTTCTTTTTGTTCCTGAACCTGAACCTCTTGTTTTCCTTTCATATGTTTTGTGAAGTATTTCCTCAATCTTCTCCACATCCTATATATCCTCTACCTTTTCTTCATCACTCGTCAAGCCCTCTATGTCGGCTATGGCCCTCTTTTTATTATTAATCTTATATTGGTAAGGTCTATCACTACATGTCTTTCTATATTTTTCCAAGATCTTCTTTATCTTGTCTGCATCCATCATGATTGGGTCCATGGACTCATTTTTCTTCCCCTTATCCATCTCCTTATCCATATCTCAAAATCTTGTGAGTGCTTCCCCTCTTCCTCAATGCACGCAGGGAAGTTTAGTTATATGATTCCATCGTCATCACACCTTTTTGATGCAATAAAATCTTGATAAAAGTATAAAGTGATCTGATGTACCTACCTCTGGGTCCCTTCAAAAATTCCTTCTCTATAGTAGTGTACGACTTCGCGCTATCAACTACAAATTCAATGATAAACTCTGCAATAATAATATCTAACCAAAAATCTACTAAGCATGTAAATTTATTATTCACTTGCTGCAACTACGTGATATCCACAGAACGCCACTCTAGCTATATAATTTTATTTGTAGGATGGTTTTATTTCAACCTTAATAACCACTATTGCAATAGATGCGGGAATTCATAGAAAAATACTTCATTCAAGTCTCTAAACACATATTTGTCGAGATATTTGCATGGTGTAAATTTAGGGTTTCTAGTGTCCTGTGCAAACTTGAGTTCCTTTTTCCTTAACCACATTTTAATATGTGACATTGTTAAATTCCATGGCATGAACATTCTCTTGTATGCTTTCATTGTCTATGATTTTATTCCATAGATCCCTTCCACTCAATATTTTGCAGTTCCAGCCGACATGAAAACCATTTTTTTTATGCTTGGGCTAACCTAGGGTCTGATCTCAATAGGTTTCCTACAAAACCCTCAAAACTATCATCCCTCCTCATAAACCAGAAGGAAACATTGCGTGCATAGTGCACAACGCAGTCTCACCCAAGATATCTTTACGGGGGATTGCAATACTCAGGTCTTTGCAGTCTAGGAATGGATTGGGACTGTCTACTAACTATTTTCCTCATGCATCAATATACTTATTCATTCATATAAGGTAGTGTTCATTCATTCATCTAACTATGCATGCACGGTATGATTAGATAGATTACCATTCTTTATGTAACTTATTCAAAACATAACATCAAATCAACCACTCAAACACATTAACACGCCATATTTACCCTGGTTCACACCTCCAGGTTTAGATCCACAAAGATCTGTCTCTTCTTCTCTTTTATTCATTCTTTTGTAAAGTATGTACTATGTGCATTACATTCTTTTGGATTACAATCAAAAGGAGGGTAAATACCCTTTGTGAGGTGGACTATATCACACCAAGCTCCACATCCTGTGACCTAACCCTAGAAAACTAGCTTATTCAACTCAACCTTATATTTCCTCACCTAATCAATCAATAATAAGCATCTCCTAGACCTCCTAGGTATTTATTTATACTACTCTATTGGCTTATAGACATTACATTTTTTTCAAAACCCCAACCCTAACATGGTTAGGTCTGTCTGCATGTGCACCACACTATTTTTCCTCCTTCTGCATGCTACTTTTCCTTCTTTTTCTACATGTTTATTTTCTTCCACCTCTAGTGCGTGCTCCAAAAATAGATCTTTCTCTCCAAAAACAGGCTTCCACCCAAAATAGACTTTCATCCCTAAATGGGCCTACACCAACACCAATCCTGGGAGAATTTCTTCTTGATTATGCCCCAACATCAACACTCCCTCTCAGTGAGGGAGACATTATGCATCACACCAAGATTGTCTCTGGGGCACCACGATTCTTTTTCACTCCTAGTTAAATCAACATGACTACTAGGATAAATATTGTTCCTCGGCTAGTAACAACTAGCGAAATCAACATGGCTAATACAATGAGTGAATGTATCATTCTTCTTAGTCAAATCAGCCTGAATGCTCTAGGATATTTTCTGCATGATGCTACTCTTCTATCCATCACTTTGGATAAATACTTAGGTATAATTTCCACAATATGCTCATCTGTGGATATGTATTGGAGATTTACTACTCCCTTTTGTACCATGTCTCAGATGATCCACAATATTCTCTTTTATGGATATGTATTGGAGCTACATTTCTCCCTTCTATACCATGTCTTGTATGATTTGTAATCTTCTCATATGTGGACATGTACTAGAGATACACTACGCCCTTTTGTACCATGTATCGGATGAAATGATATTTTATCTCTAAATCCTGATCAAATAGTCTTGCAAGACTCATGTGACTTGTGACATTGGTTGAAATATAGTCTTCCTTGATTGTATTGAGTGATAAAAAATTCTTCTTCCTGCTAAACCAAGATATTATAGTTTATCCTAAGCTGAAACAACATGCCTAGGTGCTTTTTTTATCCACTGCACCCACTGCCTAGAAGGAACCTATATATCCTTGTAGCCTCACTTCACAACCTAAGACAAATCTTAGACCATATCCAACTATACCATGAAGGTACCTTAACACATTATTTCATGCAACCCAATGGAAGTGCCTCAACTAGGCGCATTAAGGATCCAATCAACTACCTATGCATAGTGGGATCCACCATATTTGAATCTAAAGTGGAATCACACAACTTCTTCATATTTTTCATTATAGGTGTAGCCATGGACTTGCATTCCATCATACCAAATATGCTCAAGATCTCAAATTTGTACTTTCCTTGTCTAACTAAGATCTTACATGGTATAGACCACACATTTAATCCCAACAAATAATGCATCAAGTTAATATCCTTCATTTTGAAATATGAGGTCAAATCCCTTTGTCACTAAAGAAAACCATGTTGTCTAGTCTACCTCACTGGTTGATCCCTCTGTGACTGAGGAAAAACTCATACCCCAGTCCTCCTAACTAGTTGCATCCTCTATCATTGTGGAAAATCCTATTGAAACAAGTGTATACTGTTAGGAGGTCTCACATCTGCTAGAAGCCTCCTACCTCTGAAGCTTTTTTCTAGCCTCCTCAACTCATGAAACTTGTTTTTCAGTCCTAGAAAATGTCTCACCTAAAATTGAGGGGGAACTCCCTATGAATGATCAACTCTCCCTATGATCCAACTGACTTTCTCTAAGATCATGCTCACTTTGAGTCTACATGTTACATTTTATAATTGACTCCCTCTGAGTCTGTACAATCTTCGAATCCATATACTCCTCCTCATAATTGAAAGGTTTGGAATTAATGATGTGACTCCATGTAGATTGAGAATATATGAGGTCGTTTTCTCTCCCTAAAATTATTACAGGGAGATGCATGCATATTTTCATCTTACAAAGTGTCACGAAGCCAAGATGGCCTCTTCTTGGTCACTGCAACATATCTAGGTATATCCACTGGCCCTATTGGCTCCTCATAATAGTTTGAAGGATGAACAACTAGACTAGAGGGATCTATACGATAATAATTTGGAGAATCCTTATCCTCACTCTCAGTCACCATATGAGACACTATGTATCCCAAAAAGTATCGTTCTTTCTAGAAGGTTCGAATTTCGTCCTCTTCTCCTTTGGTACATGGATGTATATTTTCATGTACACAACTCCTTGTCTGGGCAGTCTTCTCCATGTATCAAACTATATACCATCTAATCTCTTTCCACCTGTAACCGTCACTATAGATCCCTCTTATAGATATCACCTGTGACCTATCGGAACAAGAAAAAGAACAAGAACAATCATCATTATAGCTCCCTCTTGGAGCTATTACCTGCCACCTGGATGAAACAAGAACAAGAATGAGAAACACAAAAAACACTTTTCTAGTGTTGTGACAAATTATTCCTCCATGGTAACCTTACCAGAACAAGAACAAAACAAGATCATCTCCATGGTAACCTCCATGGCATTTAACCTTGTTCATGGGGTTACTAGGCTAGGGAAGAGACTAATTCAACTTGCTAACAAGTGCATAATTAGTACTGGAAAATGAGAATTTACATAATGATAATCGCACTAACAATATTCATGTGTTACATAGTAATAATGTTGCAAAGTCCAAACTCATACACAACATGA